>VXAU01002085.1:0-31369 GCA_013399695.1 Formicarius rufipectus
TCTCTCCAATCTTAGTAGCTCCTGTCTCCTAAAGTGCCATTTCTTTCTGTTTTGGGTCATCCCTTTGAGGCGTACAAAACAGACTATAGGACAGTTCAGAAGCAGAAATCCTAAACAAGCTGAAAGGCAAGAAGCAGGAGTTTTAGAACAAGCTTCCAAATGATAACACTCTTAGAACACTCTAGGAGTCGTTTAACAGGGAATATTAGCATAATGTTTTTAACTGACTTAAAATAAGGAAGGATCTACAGTTGTTTTATGAGGTCAAAAAACCTTTGGATCCTCAGATACTCCAAAAACATTTATAGTTCTTCTTCATGTGCAGGCAGTTTCCTACCCTGGTCTCTCTTTCTTCCTACCTTACACTATGGAAATCCAGGGAATTTTGTCCCTCACAACCAAGTTTGTACTTCCTCTGAAGCTACTGCCCACACTGGATATGCCTCCAGTCTTGACTAGTGTATGATTCAGAGAAAACTGAGCTAGCCAATATCTAAGCAAATGCTATGTAGCAATTTTCAGCTCACCACCAAACATAATTTGCCTTTCTATGTTGACTTTAGACTTTAGGAAGACTAAATTACCTTTCTTTTCACTAGCAAGGTTAGTCTGAATTTAAACTGTGATGGCAACATCTGCATGCATCTGAGTGGATTTACCATTTCAGATTTTAACTAGTTTAAGAATTTGTGTAATACTCTGTTTCAGTGATACTTTAGTGTGTGATCTATCGCTACAAGAAACAGCAAATCAATTTTAAGGATAACTTGTTTTCAGGCATCTGAGGAGAAGTGAGATTCCATTAACTCCATCAATCACCTCCTGAATCGTTTTCCCCTTAGGAATAGTGAAATAACTTGGTGTCCTGATAGATCCTTAGGGCCAACAGAGAAATAAACAGAAGGGAAAATCCAGAACAAAACATTTCTGTGTTCATTAATATTAGAGGAAAAATTATTCATTAGGTTTCTGATCCATACCTAGATTTAAAGAGTATAGTATGGATACATATATCTCTATATATTTCTCTGTTTTTCAAAGAAAATTAAGCTGGGTAACACATTTTTATCATATTTCTGTTGAGATCTGAGGGAGTTTTGGCAGATATCTCCCGTTTGTTCAAATTTATAACCCAGGATTTTTCAGTATCTGTCCTGTGCCCTTTCTGTTAATTCATCCTTGAGCATGGTGTAGCACAAAGCCTATGCATGCTCATGTCTTATTTAAATCTTTGAAGTTATACATACCATAAATTTCTAATTAAAATTTCTGACTCCTAAGTAAAAATAGGGAGGATAGTTGAGTGCATAACAGTTTAAGCTGCTGTCTTTATCTCACTAAAGTACATAACAACACCTCAGCAACTAAGCAAAGCTTATTTTTCTTCTCCATTGCTGTTCTCTGGTAGGGAGAGACTATTCATAACCTCTTCACAATCTGCTTCATCACAGGTGGCTGTCAGTGCATGGAGAGAGGAGGGATACAGAAACAAGAACGACTTGGATGTCTGGAAAACACAGTCTATTATTAATGAGAACGATGTTTTTATTTCTGCATTTCAATGCTGTTTTAAAATCACCTCACAGGACTGGGAAAAGTGATACCTAGAGACACTCTCAACTGAGGACTAGAAGTAAGGAAAGTGAGTGAAAGAAAAGTAGCATTTCTTCATAATTGTCTTCCTTGAGATAGTATATTACATAGAAAGATATTGCTCAAAAAAGAAATAGTATAAGTAGGAAGGAATATTTCTAATAAGCAAAGTTTTTAGTATCTCAGAGGACTAGAGAGATCATGGTGTCAAGCTTTCTTCCACTGAATTTCATATTTTTAATTTCTGAATTATATTTTCTTTTACATGACTTTCTTGCAATTTACTGATAAACCAAGATTAAATTTAATATATTCTTGATTTTAAAACACTTATTTACAGTATTTTTAACAATTGCTAACACCAGTAATATGGATTGGATGATACTGTGTCATGCTGATAAAGCAACCACAAAATCATATTTTTTAAAAGATAATGTGAAGTTTCATGATATCACTTGCAAACAGTTGAACTCCGTATTTTTTTTACTTGGGCAATTTTTCACTTTTGTTTTAATCAGAGAAGTAGAGGACAATGTAAAGTGAAAACATGGGAATGGCAAATGACTCATCGATTACTACAGAGCTTAAGCTTTTATGAATTATATATTTTTACTTACATTCCCTGCAAAATATGTAAAAACTAATAAATCAAACTCTCTCTGTGAGGTTAACACCCTTCACTGCAGATTTGCTGGAGACACCCATGAAAAACTGGCTAGGAAGACAGGATTTTTTTTTTTTTTCATAAGAACTAATTGCCTATTTTATACTTTTTTCTGCTTATCTCAGCTTTCTTGTGGACTCCCTAGTTATCTCTTTCTCTTGTCAATCATGATATTACTTTGTCCTCCCTTCAACACAGACTCATAACACAGGGTTTGTGCTTCAGCACCTTTTTTTTTCCATATGTATTGCCTCCTGGCTTTTCTTTACTCCATTAAGTATCCCTCATAGTTCAGTGCTCTACAATACCTCTTCTACTGCACATGATATTCACCCTGACAAAGCTACTAATGCTTCGCATGTGTAAAGAGAGGGATAGCAGGAATAGCAGGAGCTGGGAAGGAAGGTTATCCAAGAAAAAAAAGAACAGGAGCCATAATTCACCTTATAAAACTGAGCAAACAACATCACTAGGGGACAATATTAATAAAAAAGGAAAACCCTACTGTACAGGTTCAGAGGTGCTGAAATAGGAGATTGAAGCATTTTTTTTTTGGTGGGGTTATTGAAGAGGCAAGTTTTAAACAGCCACATAATATGTCTGTGAACCAGTAAATGCAGATACTATAAAACACAAGCTGTAAGCTAAGGAAATTACCAGTTAAACTACTAAGTTAATTTCTGTAACTGTAATAACAAGCAGACAAAAATACTGTAAATAATTCTGTTACTGAAATTATCCCATGACAGTTTTGTGGTAAACCATAATTCTTCACTTTCAGATCTTTATCTTCTTTCTATCTTCTTTTTTCTTTTTTCCCTCTGATCATTTTTTATGCAGTCATCTTTCTTTTTTTTTCTTTTTTCTGATTCTTGAGCACTTTGCATGCAACCACGAAGTACCCTTTCATTAGGATCCTTCCTTCTGAAGCAGCCCTTTCTGCTCATAGTTAATAATACTTACAGCTCTACCTTCTGACTCATTTGCCCTCAATCTTACCTGCATTTGCTCTTTAACTCAATTGAGGACAATGACCATATCTGACAAGTGTTATGAGTCACATGAATGGATTCAGCACCAAGTGGAGCCTGGACTTTATCTGCTGTTTGTCGGCCAGATTAGTTGACCAGCTTTGTAGGGTTTGCAGACATTATTACCTTTAGGAGTCTCACTCCAAAGGGATGAAGACGTGAGAAAAATATGGTAAATAATATCTCTCTCTAACAGCAGAGCTTCTGGGGTTGCTAACGAGGATGCTGATATGCAGGGAAATAAGGTGATACTCAGTGTAAAGCATGTATGAAGGGTGAAAGAAAAAGTATTTTGCCAATAGTATGAATTAGAGAAAGGTTTTCTCGAAGGACTGAAAGAGCAGTAAAATGGTACCTATCAGGAGAATGTGTAGCATTCAGGTAGAAAGCAGTGAGATGCAGATATGTACAATACTGATGTTTACACAATTGGTATAACAGCTATCTATGTCAACGTATCTTTCTACAGAATGAATTTAACATGTCTAAACCCTGATTGAGTCGCACCTCTGCGTCAGTAGATCTGTGCAAAGCATGGGTCAGACACTGACTTTGCATGTGTATAATGGCTAATTAAGTCTTGCACGACAGAGGTGAAGAATGAGAATGATACATCATGACTTAATTAAGGCTTTGTCACACTCGCAGTGCTATCCTTATTAGCAATCCAGGGAAACACAGTAACTGTCGAGAGAGCGTAAAGCTGATTGGATGCCACATTCATTGATTAGCTTCCAGGGGGTCACTGTCCAAGCGGGGAACTGTATTGACTGACACTTGATCCTTGTCTTTGACAAAGGTATGATGCAGAAGGCATGCAGAGTGTTTAAATACCTAGGTGCAGCTGTGGTGACAGTGCAAAAAGCAGCAAGGGCAAAATAGCATAAGGTTGTTAGCATAATGTTCCCTCTGCAGATTTACTCTATGTTTTATTGTTCCTCACAACAAAAGCCAACAAAGACATTTAGCTATTCGCTCATGAGCTGAAGGGAAAGATAAAATATAAGTGAAAGCATCAAGAAATAGATATTAAATTGCATAAAGCAACAAATCATACTCTTTTCTTATTTTACAGTGTTTAATGGAAATTAAATTTGGAATTTTTCCCTTGATGTAAATATTGGACAATTTTGCAGCTCTGCAAGACTGCTTTTTCTTTTTATTTCTCTTTTTTTTTTTTTAATGAATTTTGAAACATGCACAAAACATGGTGAGATTCTGTTGTAGGTCTTGTACTTCCTGCAATTTAACATACTTTCTATCATCATCTTAAAATATTGTTAGAGTCAGTATCCAAATGTTTAATTTTATTTTCCAAGATTCATGAAAACTTTTTATTTGTTGTTTCCAGTGTGTAAAAGCATGATTCCTAGTCATTAAGAAGGCAGGACTTGCAAGAGGAGGTATGACAGGAAAACAAATCAGGGTGTCATCATGTGAATCAATTATGAAAGTGGTTTTGACTGATGGATAAGTAAATAATGATTTAAATGAAAGTAGAGTTTGATAAGTGAGGGAAGAAAAGACTTGACTAAACTAGATCCATATAGAGATGATGTTTTAGCACAGAGAAATAAATTGCTTAATTGGAATAATAGAATAATCTATTAGAAAAAAAGATTAAAAACAGCTTTTCTAATTTTGCAAGTATGACAAAGGGATGAGGAAATATCACAATGTTATTACTGAAATAGGAGGGTGGAAACAAATATTTGCCTGGATTATAATAGAAAAAGGATGAATTACATAAAGTGAAATAGTTCAATGGCACTTACACATTTTTTCCAATACATTTTTAATGCATATTTTCTAGTATTCCCAAAATCCATTCTTTTATCTACTGTTTTGACAGAGGTTGATGAAAAATGAGGACACTATCACAGAAGTTTGAAGTGTACTTTACTCCCTTAAATTAAGTTAATAAGACTTGGGATAATGAATCAAAACTTGCAGAGTTACCCAAACAATAACCAGCTGAAATCTTCTCTTATTTAGTGGAACATTGTGGAATAAGGCACATGTAATCTCTGTACAGGCAGAATATAGCAGTAAATCTTACAGAATCCAGAAAAGCTCTACTGGAAATCCTGGTTTCAGTTAAAATGCCTGTGTTTATCTTTCAGGCAGTATTAAGAAAATCTTTATATTTTTGTTATTCACATTAATACAGTCTTCTTCAGAATTCTGTTTGTGCACAGGACTATTTTGAAAGAGACATTATTATTCAGCAAGCCATCAGACCAAGCTTAGATGGATCCTTGTCGAGAGGAAAGAGCTCCTGGCTCTGTCTCTGAGTGCATCTTGGTAGGTACCCCTGATCTATTCATCAGATCAATTCTTTTACTGCTAAGTGAAGTGTCACAAATTTTTCTTTAGAGAAAAGATCTGGCAGAGAGGAGTGGTGAGGAAAGAGAGATGTTGAAACAGTCAGAAAGAAATGAAAGATTACCTGATGGTCATATGATGGTCACTGGAAAGTAGGTTTGGGTTTTTTTCCCATTCAGCAGTCAGGCAAGAGAGAATGCCTGGCAAGTGCAGCTCATTATGCCCTGAATTTGTGCTACATATTGTATTATTTCATCAATTTTCCTATTTCAACTCCTGAATCTGGAGTCTAAAATAGTTTCTGTCTCAGAGAGAAAATCCATTAATATGTGAATATGCTGTTATTGCCAAGGCCAAGAGTGACAAAGGCACTATCAATTTTGTTTGCCCCTACCCCTCTTTCCCTCTTCAGTTTAAGAAGACAGATGAGAGCCATTGATTCACTGTTTTGTAATAGTGTCTTAATGCCTTCACAGTCTCAATGTTCACTCTGAACTCCTGTGGCCTTTCCACAGTCATACAATGATAGAACGATAGAATGCCTTGGGTCGGAAGAGACTATAAAGACTGTCTTATTCCAACTTCCCTGTTGTAGACAGGGACACCTTTAACTAGACCCTCAGCCAACCCGCTGGCCCTAAGCACTTCCAGGAATGTGACATCCACAGTGTCTCTGGACAACCTGTTCCAGTTCTAGAGCCTTACCACCCTCAGAGCAAAGAATTTTTTCCTGATATCTAACCTAAACCTACTATCTTTCAGTTTGAAACTACTCCTCTTTGTCCTTGTCACTACATGCCCTTGTAAAAAGTGACAGTCCTCTCCAATACCTGCAGGGAAGAGCTTTCTGACAATCACACAGAGCATCTTATCTTCCTTATCCCTTGTGGCAAGTGTCCACAATATGGCTTTGTGTGCAAAAGATTACTTATTTTCATCTGTTGTAGTTGGTATCTTATCAAATTTGCGACCTATATTCATTAGGGGGGAAAGGTAAACAGGATTATTAATTCAAATTCATAAAAATATTTATTAGTTTAGGAACTTATGAGAATAATGCAATCTGAACAAATGCCTTTTTTTGTTTCTGTTATATCTTCTAGAGCTTCTGATATTCCATGCTTGTAACAATTTTCTTACTTGTCCCCCAAAAACTATATCTTTCTGTGGTTTACTGTTTTGTTTGTTTGTTTGNCTTTTTTTTGTTTTTCGGGTTTTTTGGTTTTTTTTTTTTTTTTTTCCTTTTTTTTTTCAGCTGATAGCTATCAGTAAGCAGGATTTAGCAAAGACAAACAAAAAGCTAGAGAATACATTTTCATGCTTGTCTTAATATTTTTAATATTTAATTTTCAATAATTTATTTATACAGTTACCATATTTTCAGTGCATTTTTCCAAGTTGTTGTCAACATTTTTGTATAGACTTTTTCTCCTGAGTGGAGATGCTTTGAAGGGCAAAATCTTTCAAATGTGTTTTGCAGTGCCTTTGTCTGCATTACAGTAAATCTGTACTTTGCTCTGTAGTTACCTTTTATTATAATCACTAGTTGAAATACTCATTTTGAAGACTGAAAATTGTTACATATTGCTTTACAATGTTGCCATTTCACCTTTCCCTATCTTTAGTGTTTCCTTAATGTTAGATCATTTGTAAAGGTTGAAAACTCTTTTCTCCTCCTCTTCCCTCTATGTTACAGGAACTGCGAACCAAATCTGTGAATATGAGAGAGTGGCTCTGTTTTGAATTTAAGATATTTTATAATTTTCTAAACACTCTTGGTTTATTGACAAGAATTACAAAAGATTGTGGAATTGCCTTTAAAAAAATGGTTTCCATCTAATTATACAGTTTATATATAAGAACCTTTCAGTGATGTAGTTACTGGATTCATAAACTCAGTAACCTCCTTAGGGCCCAGTATTTAGCCAGTCCTGTTTCATAGTTTTTATCAATGATCTGGATGAGGAAATCAAGTGCCATCTCAATAAGTTCGCAGATGATGCCAAGATGGGCAACAGTGTTGATCTGCTGGAAGACAGGAGGCTCTACAGAGGGATCTGGACAGGGTGGATCAATGAACTGACACCAACGAGGTTCCACAAGGTGAAGTGCTGAGTCCTACACTTGGGTCACAACAGCACCAGGCAGCACTACAGGTTTGGCATGGAGTGACTGGAAAGGATCCCAGTTGAAAAGGACCTGCATTTGCTGGTTAACAACCAGATGAACATGAGCCAGCAGTGTGCCCAAGAAGGCCATTGGTACCCTGGCCTGTATCAGAAACAGTGTGGCCAGCTGGACCAGTACAATGATTCCCCTGCACTTTGCGTTGGCGAGGCCACACCTTGAATCCTGTGGCAGATTTAGGTTCCTCATGGCAAGAGAGATATCGAGACATTCTTCTTTCTGCACAAATTCTTGGAAATGTTTTGGAGGTGTATGTTTTAGCATTAACATTTAAGATGTTGATGTACAGTAAGAGTATATATAAGTAATAATATATATAATAATAATATAATAAGTAATATACAGTGTGCTGTATCTGAGAACAAGTCCTATGAATGTCAAAACGGAGGCTAAATTCAGTGCTGCATGGAAATATTTCTACTAGAAGTTCTGAAAACTTTTACAAAGTAGTCTTCCACAGGCATTAGCATATGTTAGTGAGAAATTGCAGAATAAGAAAACCATTTTTAGTGAATCATGTGGCAGTATGAGCACAGATATAGATTAACTTTAATGATGCTTTTAAAAATATTTCAAAGCACTTACATAGCTTTTTACATGTGCATTAGGGAATTAGATTTATTTGGTCTGCCAAGTAGATAGGTGCCAAATATAGTGAATAGTAGGTGTGTAATATGTACAAAAATGAGTACTTTTCCCTTTTAAATCCATTTTCAAAATATCTTGATAACTAATAAACAGAAAAACTCTCTAGATCATAATTTAAGTACTAACATGTATATTATTGAAAGAGGCTTGATGGTTTTACATTTTTATGGAAGCTGAGATCAGACCTGTCACAGAGTAACAATGTAGTTCTCCATTTTACTTGCTCCTAAGACCATTAGAGCTAAACCATCTTATGTTTCCCAGGATAGTAGTGGTTAACTGATCAAATGTACTGCAATAACCACCTACAATTAAGCCAGCTAGTAATTCTTTTGGAAAGTGCATAAAAAATAAATAACTTCAGAAACTCCTACAAAGTACAGTTGATTTCATAACTTCTTCCTGCACTAGAAGATCCTTTTGTAAATCTTGAAATCTCCAGAAGTTCGATGTGTCTGGCAGTGTTAATGTAATGGAGGGAAAAAATACATACATTTTTCCTTTTTCTTTATCTTCTTTGATTGCAATGTGAAGGCAAATCTGAAACAGAAATACTTAAGTAAATGCATCTGCTCAGCTGCAAATATTTGTCAGTTCTACTTCACTGAGGTCCCAAATGACATCAGGACCTTGCTGTGCTCAGTGTAAATATAGAAGAGGGGAAGTACAAAACAGCCCTGTCTCCAGATAATCGGCATTTTACAGATACATCTGCATAGCTGTTTGCAAACAAACACCACTTTCAGCACTGTTCTGACAGCAAGATGCTCCACTGAACCAGAGGCTCCATTGGTGTGCTGGCTTCATGTTGTGCCTGCTGGAATAACCCTCACTGACATCCCACCTGAGGACTGTTCTGCATTTTACCCTATGAAAAAGATGAGAGAAAACACTTCTCAAACAAAAGCTGTCCTCTCTTCTGAAAGAGCAGTAATAGCCAATGTTAGGTTGATGCTAGAGTTGAGCACCTCCCCTGTGAGGAAAATCTGAGAGACATGGGGCTGTTTAACCTGGAGGAGAGAAGGTTCTGGGAGACCTTACTGTGGCCTTTTAGTACTATAAGAAAAATGGGGACAGACTTTTAGCAGGGTCTGTTATGATAAGACAAGGGTTAATGGTTTTAAACTAAAAGAAGGTTGATTCAGATCAATAATTAGTTTTTTTTTTTGTTTTGTTTTGTTTTGTTTTGTTTTGTTTTGTTTTTTTTTTTGTGTTTTTTTTTCATGGTTAGGTTGGTAAGACATTGGAACAGGTTGTCCAGAGCTCTGAATACCTCATACCTGGAAGCATTCAAGGTAAAACAGGGCTCTAAGAAACCTGATCTAGTTGAAAGTATCCCTGCTCATTACAGAGGTTTGGACTAGATGACCTTTAACCTTTCAACCCAAACTAGTGCATGACTCTATGACGCAATATTTTGTTATAGAAGCAGCTTTTTGTAAGTGGCTCATCAGATGGATTTTTTTTCATCCAGAAGCAAACTCTTCATTGCCTTGTTTATATTTGCTTTGAATACATTTTTCTATTTCCAAAGAAGAGAGAGTTTAGAATCTAGTATTTTACAATACCACCTGCTAAAAACCCCCACTTTATTTAACGATTTATTTTGGCAATATATATAAAGAGTAAAATTAGAATGATTCATCAATGAGATTATAGTAGTCATCATACAGTCAGAAGTATAACTCATTAGGGTGTATCCAGATTAATCACTTAGTACAAAGTGCAATATTGTTCCTGAATTCTTGGAGATGATAAAGTATATTTAAAAATAAAAAATCTTTGCACCTAAACAAGAGAAAAATCACGTCGCTTTAGTAAAGCTTTTGTTTCTAGGTCTATAGTCTGAAGAATAATTTTAAAGGAATTTGAACTATATGTGGTCTGTAGATAAGATTTAATTTTCAATTGCTTCTAGTCTGTTTATCTTCAGAAGCATTAAAATAACCCTTATAATAATGAATTAAGATATACATCAAGTCGTGTTCTTAATTTAAAGATTTTTCAAAGCCAACATAGTTTCAAGCTTGTTTCCTAGTAAATGATGTAAACATGTTTCCATATTAGTAATGTTTATAAGGGAAATAGTTTGTAAACTTACAATCCAGTATGCTTGCTAGAATTGTAAGAGACATGATGAAACATGATTTGAGTACCACTGATCAGAAAAAAAGAAAGAAAAAAAAAAAAGAACCCACACTGGGAGTGGATTATTTTCAAGTTACACAACGCAATTTAAAATCTATGGGACAAGAGCAAGGCTCACATTTCTTTTGCAGTGGTAGCACTTACTTCAGAAAAGTGAACATCAAATGTGATTTGTTAAATCTGCACTGTTAGGATAGCATACCTGCTGTCACCAATTTGTAACCTGCTGTCACCAATTTGTTATCTATTTCTCCTAGGTTTAAGATGCTCTGCTAGAACATGAAATATTTTCCTTTTTCCAAAGCAAATATTTTCAATACAATTGAAGTTTTTTACTCCAACTCATGCATTGGGTAAATTGGAAATGAAAACCCTCCCAAGCGAAATTAACAAAATAGTGTTTGTTTCTTTGTTTCTTTGGTTCCATTCTCATCTTCATCTCATTCCTTCATGCTTCTTTTTTTTTTTTTTTTTTTTTTTTTTTTTTTTCTTTCTTTTNTTTTTTTTTTTTTTTTCACCTTGCCATTATCTTGTGTCTTTCAGGGGTATTTTTTGAAAACCTCTCCACCTCATGTCATTTCACTCTCATGATGTGGTACTTAAATATGTTAAAAGAAAAAGACCAAAAACCAAACCAAACCAAAAACTAACAGAAAAACCAACCAAACAAAAGCTTTAGGGATTCAGAGAGTCTGATAGACGAAAAGCGGTTTACAGTGAAGATTAATTCCTTTTATGGTATCTTGGAATAAAATTATTTTACTACTTCAGTACTTGCAGAGCAGATCTTTAAATGGGCAATGGTTACCACAACAGAAAATATAATCTTCATGTTATACATCAGGGGAAAAAAAAAAAAGAAAAAGGTTATGTGCAAAACAGGAGGTTTGGCAGTGTTGGAAGAGGTTAGATGTGCTTAACCTTGCCCTTATCCAGCACAAGATGGTGTGGATCATGTCACCTATCAGTGCCAAGGGAGTGCAATTAAAATGTTTTCCCAGTTTCAAAGTTTCTCTGAGTCTCCCTTTGCCACTTATATTTTTCTGAACTGTGCATTTTTCACAATATTTTCTAATTTTTGTAATTATTATTTTTATTTGAAGTATTGTCAATTTGTTACTTAATTTGCTGCTTTTGTTTTTGGTGGAGTCTGGGATTTTTGGCTAGGTTTTCTTGTTTGTTTGTTTTCTTTTATTTTATATTTTTCCCCAAAATATGTTACCAATAACAAAATAAAACGTTAGATAAAAAGCACATGTAATGACTTTTTTGTGAAGAACTGTAGCTTTGAGAAAGGGCAATAAGGGAACTTATTTAAAAAATAATATATAAATTTATTAGCCTTACTAATTTTGCTTTGAAAACACTCTTTTTCTAGCCTATTTTCATGCTCACAGCAATACAGTTCATTAGGAAAAAATCACAGCTCAGGAAAGAAATAAAAAATTTATATCCTCCTCTTGAATTTCAAAATGGATAGGAATTAAACCCACAAATTCTCTCTTAGGTTAAGACAGGTGGTATAGTGATTTCATAGGTACAGTTATTAGCATGAGAAACTTCATTAGATGATATAGTTGCTTCAACGGGAAACCTGTCACATACGCAAGCTTGCAAAATCAGGAAAAGCTGCTAGAAGTACTTGTTTCTAACGTGCCATAGCAATGACACATCACATTGGCCACTCTGGGAAACATTTTTGCCTCTGTGCAAATAACTTTATTTTGTTACTGCCAGATTATAAAAATAAAAATGTCTCTGTTCTCTATGTGCTAAATTTACCTCCTAAAGCACAGTGTATTTCACTAATGTCTCAGAATTCCGTGTTGTCCCAGTGGGTAATGCCTTTAGTTGGTTAGGGAGAGCAGGGGGAAGTGCACATGAAGGACCTGCTAGTGACTTTCCAAATCAAGGCATATGAAAACAAAGACTACTTTGATTAGTATGCTAATTATTTTTATTGTGGATAACCATTTGTCAGATTCTTGTGGTGACAGAGTAGGAGAAAGGATTTCTGAAGCTGATATGCAGGAAGAGGGAAGTGTGAAGTGGAACTGAAACTGTTGTCAATAGCGGCCAAAGATATGGAGCAACCAAAATCTATAGAGCACAGAATAATGGACAAGATTTATTTTTTTTTTTCAGCCACTATATGACCTGTTGTTGATGTTCTCATACTCCATAGGCATTAAACTGAGGCTACAGGAGAATACCAGCAGCAGATAATAAAAAAGCATTTCATACTTTATCAACCTTGTACTCACTTCATGCTTTGCTATCAGTTATACTATTGCTTCAGCACCTGTCACCATTCCACACATTCAAATGGCGATTTCTGCCTCAAAACTGACAAAGTCAGATTAGATTCTCCTGTAACTGAATCAATTTTCTGTGGGTTAAATGGGCCAGGGGCATGTCTCTCTGGCACACACACTTATTCTAGTGAGTAAAATACACTAGCATAATCATGCAAAAATATATCTAGTTTACTTATTCAAGTTAAAGATAGTTGTAATTTTAACAGAACAGCTACTTAAATATGTATTTTAACCATCTGAATTGTAGGTAGTCATACAATCTTTCTATAATATACAAAGATATGTCACTGAAAGTTTTTGGAATTGTTTTGGTATGAAAACTAGCTGGAAGTAGTCTTGATATGTACACTCACAAGTTAGACAACTGTTTATTAGCTAGTAGAAACTCAGGATGATCTACCTTCAGTCTTATAGAAAAAATTCTAATATTCTTAGTGGGAACAAGAATATACAGATCAACACTTCTAAAAAATATTTTATACAATGAATTAAATGATAGTTTTTCTGTAGAGGAATATGATTGGGTTTTTTTCCAGATAGACAAAGGGACAAAAGCTGTGTAACAGCTGAGAGTTGCCTTTTGGTTATTTGGTCCAACTGAATCCATTAGAATCATTCTTGTCAAATGGAAGACTAATAAAATGGCTGGTGTTTCTTCTCTCACACTAAATCTTAACATTATAGTCTCGGTGACAGAAAATTTAAGAAGACATTTTGCTTAAATGATTGCAGCAAAGAAATTTAATAATGAAATACCAAACTGCTAGGCAAATATTACTGTAAAGTTTACTGACATTCTATCTTGGAAGGTGGGTGTTTGCTTTAGTTTGCCTATGAGTTAAAAAAAAAAATTAAGAACATAAAATAGGAGTTTCAGACAGCATAAATTGGTATTAAGAAAACCAACCAGACAAACGGTTTTCCTGGAAAATCCTTCAGAAATAAAACACCACAAGGCTTCTTAGGACTATCAGTACCTAAAGGATTTGATATTTGGGGAAGTCTTTTTTCCTCAGGTGACAGTAAGAGATTCTTCCTCTCCTCCGCCATGTGTCTTTCTCTCCTCCGCTATGTTTCAAATACCTAAGCTCTTTTACCCTTTACTTCTGCATGTGTTAGTCTCATCCTTAAAGAAAACAAGAATCTTAAAATATATTGCAAAATAGTAACTTTTTGGATAAAATTCAAGTAGCTAATCATTCTCTGGTACTGATTATTGTGTAAACAAAACGGTTCAATTGAACAATACTGGTTCTACTACTTGGTGTAGGCTGCATAAATTACTCTTATAACTGAATACCTATAAATACTTAATACACACCACCTTAAAATATACTTTTGAGGAGAAGAATATTATTAATTTCATTATTTGGAAAACACGAAATTATTCAACTAAGGTTTTTTGACAAAGCAAGGACTGACTCATGAACCCCAGCTCTCAGCCCAGTACCTAAACATGGATATTTCTGTCTGCTTCATGTTCTACAGGTGACATAATCAGCAATGTAACATAGTTAAAGAAGTTATGTGGACGCCTTGAGAGAGACTGTCACTGAAGTATGAGGAGCTAAAGCCACTGCATTTGGCACATTCAGTGCCAGTTCATTAGGTGGAGGTAATGTCATAGCCTTTGATTGAATCTCCTGTCCTCTTTTAGATTTTTAACTAAGGTCTGAACTGAAAATAAATGTACTGAGATACATCGAGGGTCTCAAAGTACAATATGATGAGCAAAATTTTAATCTCTCTTTCCTTAAAAGGCTAACTAGGCTACACTGAGAATTGGGCATATATGCACATATATTTTGGTATCTTTCTAAATGTGTGCACACATATATATAGCTTACGTGATGAATACATACATCTTTATGAAAATGTGCATGTGTGAGTTTCTGAAGGAAAATATATCATGTCAGTAGTATAGAAATTGACTTAATTAATATGAAAATGGTTTAATTCCTCTTTATTTTATGTATCTGAATATGTATATAATACAAGCACTTTTGTTCCTTTTTTTTTTCTTTTTTTTTTGGTAGAAAATAGAATCTTGAAGCCAATATTTTTTTCCTCTGTTTAAATATCATTGTCCATTGCAGAAGACAGAAATATTTTCATATTTATTCAATATATTTAACCCAGAAAATTCATAACAGTGATGCTGCATCTCATTGTAATTCTATTTCTACAAGCAGACAAGGTCATTATGTAGAAAATTCCATGCAAAGTTATAATATGTGTTGGCTACATTTAGTATAAACTATAATAGTAGCTGGTAGAGATTTTGAGCCTTAGGCTATAAAATTCTACAAATGCAATCATTCTTCTGGTAACACTAACATTAGCTCAGTTTTAGAAAGCTGCATTACTAGGCACACTGGTCAACTCTTGAAACTCAGTGTATTTTGACAGTCAGCACATAATTGAATCTGAAATGTTTCATTTATTCTTTATTCTGTATGGATGGAATGTCAAATCAGAATGACTTAACTGCGCATAAATTCTGACATTTTAGGGAGAATGACTATTGAAAAAATCTCATTAAACTATATGGCATTTTTCAAGTTTGGTAGTAGTCTCTTCCAGGTTTGACTACAGACCTTCTGTGTATGGAGTTATGCCATAGCAGCTGATCAACTGGTGGAAAAGGTGAGGGAATAGGATGTCATAATAGAGTCACTGGAAATATTCCCCAAAAGAGGCAGTTTACTTCTCTCACAAGTAGTTACCTCCTCTTCCTACAGACAGCCACAGATATAAGCAGTTACAAGTTGATAGAAAAATTTTATTAGATTCCCTTTAATACTACCATGTCATTCAGAGTCATGTTTTTAAAACATTTATGTTTGGACACGAAGATACACACCTGCTAGGATGTGCACAGAGCATACTGTCTCTGGGGAGCTCATAGGCAGGACTGCTTGCCTCCCAGTTCTTGTTCTGGTCGCTTCCCTTCTGATACTTAGACCACGTGTAGATGTCAAATGAGGGAGTTGCCAAAAAAAAAAAAAGAAAAAAAAAAGTTACAAAGAGAGATAAAAAGCAAAACTGGATAAAAGACAAATTTCTTCTTCTTTCCTTCTATCTTGGCAGAAAATCTGTGCAAAACAGCATTACATGAGATAAAAAGAGTAGATAGAAGAATAAAAGTACCTCAGGACACAGCACAGAGAAGATTATTGTCAGAAATATGTCTATTCCAGAATGAGGACTGAGCACAAAGGGTGCATACATCACTGCAATAAAGCAAATGTATTTGAACATTTTCAACCATATGAACAGATAACAGGTAGCCACCAGCTAAATACTTAAAAATAAACAAATGGATAATGGAAGAATAAAAGGTGGGGAGTACAAAAAGAAACATGTCCTTTTTTCAGAGTGGTTTCATTCATAGTACCACTTACAAGGACATGACATTGTTAAAATACAGTGGGGTGACTGAGACCAGGGCCTGTCTGAGCACTGGCAGAAGAAACCTGTGTTTTGGTAGTAGCCAGTAGGTAAATAAAGGGAAAGCACCAGCACTGTATGAACTGGCTGTAACAGCAACCCTTGGCAGCTGGTTGTACAGAGATGGATCCAGCAGCAAGAATATGCCCCCTCCCCAGCCACTGCTTGCTGTGGTTCAGTGCACTTATTGCAGACATCCTGTATGTCTGTATGCATCAGCTCCAAGGATAGGATTTGACTTTATGGCTAAGATATTTACAGTCCTGTCAAAACCCCAACTTTCTTTTGTCCTATTAGGAAGAATACATATCCTTTGGGAGGGTAGAGGGCTCTGTTTGAAAATGGTTAACTCAACAGAAAGATGCAGCAATGAAAAATGGGCAGTAAAGCGGAATTAGAGTAGTGAATCCTAGTTCTTTGCGGTAGAAACTGATAGCTGTCAGGTTGATCAGTGATGATGACAATGGCCACAGGTCTATGTAAAGGAGTCCCAGAGTCCCATCACTCTCAGTAACTCAGTGACTTGACAGGTATGTGGTTTTTGAAACATCCCTGGGTATGACTCTGGAGGTGGTTGAAGAACTTATTTGAAATATCAATCTTTGATGAACAGTGGGAATTTTTCCAGCAGCCTAGAGAAAGAGAAGTTTTTATGTAAGTTTTTCAGCTTCCTGATATAACACATCAAAGATACCCTATAAAAATATTTTCACCTTTCAATATATTTTAAATGTTTTTGTTCACTCATATTCCTATATAGAAATGAAAAACTGAAAGTGTTTTAATTACTCTACTTGAGAAAAATATTCAAGTTAGCCCATTTTATACCCTTCTTTCAACAGTATCATATTCGCATTGGAAGCCTTTTCTAATTTTTCTCAGTACTGAAGTAGCAATTAACTTGTATAGTTATGAAAAGTGCTGCTGAGGCCCCAAGTCCTCTAAGAGGATTTCACCTGACCAACCCCAACTGGGATCCCCATCCACACCCCCGGACACCAAGTCCCTGCCTGATCAATACCATAGACATTTCTGTGTCCTACTCAGTCTTCAGCCCTGCATCTGCCTGTCCTGTTCTGAGACTTCTGGTGCAGTTCTGTCTCCTCCTGGTACTGGACTGGGCTCTCGGGAAGAACCCCGAGTCCAACTCTATCTTGCCTAAGTTTATGTTGTGATATATAATTAGATGTCATAAATTCTTGATGTGAAACTCTGGTGTAGGAAAGATGCAAGACCTGAGAGGCTTCTTTAAAGAAAGAATAAATGAAAAAAAAAAAAAGGGAGTGGAATATCAGATGAGAAAGCCATGGCCAGCTGAACTGTTAGAGATTCTGTAAATATTGCATCCCATCCTGGGGTCTTCAGTGCAGGGTTAGTGCTCATGGAAATGGGTTCAGCAGTAGGACCCCAAGCTCAACAGAGGCTAGAGGAGGTGTCCTGCCAGCCATGACTGAGTCACATGGGATTTATGACACTGGAAGAGACTTTAGGGGGACATAAAGGCAGCCTTTCAGCATCTACAGTTGCCATCAAGAAGACAGACACTGAAGAAAATTAATTCTACCCCAGCCAAAACCAGCACAGTCCTGCTCACAGAAGTTTCCTTTCCTCATGTGCCAAAAGCTGGAGAAGTCTTCTTGTGACAAATACAGGAGTGCATAGTGGAAGGCTGAAAGTCAGCAGGCAAAAATCGGAACACGAGATGCTCAGATCAAATGCAAGAAAAACCTGGTCCTCCATGAGGAAAGCCAAGCTGTGGAACAGACCGTCCAGGGAGGTTGCACACTCTCTGTCCTTGGCTGTTTTTGAGATTGCCCTGAGCAATCTGGCTTGACCTCAGAGCTGGACGTGCAGTGTGTAGAAGATTGCCCTGGAGACCTCCTGGAGTCTTGTCCAGTCTGGATGCTGCTTTGATCCAACTTCATTTCTCATTTAATGGATTTATTATAGCTGGAAACAATGTGATTAATAATACATTTGTATTATAACATATTTATACCAATATAGCTCATAGAACTCAATGAAATGGATGCAAGCATCAGTGAAAAATTTCATTTCAGATAGAACATACCAATGTTGGTTTGAATCTATTAATCTAACACAAGACAGAGAATGGGCAAGAAGGAGATCAAATAGAAAACCAAGAAAGTATACTCAAAGTCACAAATGGACAAAAAAAATACTTTGCATCTTTTATCTTATGCTGAAGACAAGGGAGAAAGAAAAAAAAAGAAGGGAAAAAAAAAAAGAAAAAAGAAAAAAAAAAGGAAGGTTTTTAAATCTCAGAACAGTACTTTTCAAGACACATAAAATATTCCTTTGAATTTTCAAAAGTGGTATCTTGGATTTAAAGTGAAGTGGTTGCAGTGTCATTTTAGATTTAAAGGAAGAGCTAGAGCAAATTTTGTTGCAGAATCAGGATGCTTTACACATACTGAATAAAAAGGATGTGACAGCTTAATATTTGAAATTTCTAATAAACTGTCTCCTGAGAGTTATCCTGGGGACAGCAATCAAACTATTTTACTCTACATTTAAGCATCTAATATATACTTCATATATTTACAGATGTAGTGGGCTGTGAAACAAGGCTAAGGTATTAAAAATATCTTTACCAACTGCCAGCCTAAAGAATCGACAGCAGTTTGTTCATTCACTCATAACTTCTAAGAGATTGAAGTCCTTCTTTTCCTCAGTTCCTCCAAAAGCATTAATTTGCTGCTCTGTGTTGCCTTAGAATCAGCCCACCCTCAGGAGGGCAATCGGGGAGAGAAGTCCGTGCCTCAAAAGCACACGTTTAAGTAACCCAGTTCTCTCTTTTAAATAAAAGATCAACAATGAAAACCATCTGGGCAATTTAGCGTCATCCTTTTTTAAAAGGCCTTAGACCCTGAGAAAAAGCCCCAAACAAAAAAGCCAACCAAACAAACACGGAACCCGCGCTCCTGCGGCTCCCCGGCGGCCGGCAGGGGGCGCTGCAGCCCCGCGGATCGGACAGCGAATCCCTGCCAGCCTCGCTTCGTGCTCCTAACGCCGGGAGGATGAGGGGGGGAAAGGGAAGGAAAAAAAGAAAAAAAGAAAAAAAAGTACTCTGAAATCGCTATTCCCCCCCACACACCCCGAATCAACCCTCCAGTTTATTGCAGTTTTCTTGTCCTCATAACGCTGATGCCTGTTTTAGTTTAGCAGGTAGAATTAAATTCAAGACTTTTGCTGTAGCTGCTGCCATTAAATGGTGCAACCTTTTTCTGGAATCATAGGACAAAAACGAAAACTGACTTTGTCTGTAATGTATTCACCCCTTGATGATTTTTTTTTAGTTGTTATCTTTCATTGTAGCTCAGAGTGTATTCTTTTCTGATGAGAGCACAAAGCAATATCTTTTTTATAGTGTCATTTGACTGAGTATATCTTTTGGATTGCTTCCTATTGTAAGATTCTGTTAATGTAGAAGGAAAATCCTGTGCAGGAGCTGAATTAGTATGATGGACAAAGGAGCTGTTATACTACAACCTTTTTTAAAAAATTCTTTTTGTTGAATGTCTGCCTCATAAAGAAGCTTACAAACCACTTGCGATCACACCCCTGAAATAAAATTGCCATTTCAAATATTCTGTTTTTTTTCCAAACAACAGTTTACAAATAGTGTTGCAGATTTACCGGTGACTACAAAAAAAAATAAAAAGTAGGAAATTATAAGGACAGAGAATTTCTGGCAGTGTTACATTTTTTCACTTTTCCTTAATACCATCTGTCTTCATTTTCTTCTAACTTTGCCTCACACATACAGGATGCAACATATGCAGCAGACTCACAGTGTGGCATATTCCAGTCTGGATCTGACATGATTCAGGTTTTCATGGGTTCAAATACACTGTTGCAAGGAATGGACATTAAACACCCATGGCTCTCAAGAAACTCTATACAAACTTCTTTATTCAGATCAGTAAATTAGCCTCAAATTAATAATACAGATTTTAAAAAATACATGGATTTAATCCAATCTGCCTTCCCTTTACTTGTCTTCAGCTACCCAAATGCACTGTCAGTACATCTGCTGTGGATTGTCTGATTTAATTTTGCAGCTTCACTGACTAACGAAGGCTAATTGTGCATGTGAAAGTATGTGTCCCATTGAGGTGGTGCCAAGAAAATAGCAATCTATAGCCTTGCTTTCACAGACATACCATCTCATTATGCACAAATCAAAAAGGTCAATCTTAGTGTCTGCTCATGTTCACCTACACTCAGAGCAGAGAGTGTGAGTATTTGCTGAATGCTAGATGGTAGGTAGTAACAAATGGAGGTGAGTGCTGTCTCTGATCCGAAAGTAATTACACTGCTTTAACGTTTTTGATTTAATATCAGAACTGAAAACTGATATTGATTAATGCATATATTCCCTTAGCATTTAAACTTAGTCATTTTCTGTGTGCTAGCACTAGAAATAGATGTTAGGAATTCAGTGCAGTCTTTTAGAAACCGAGAGATATAACTACCATCCTTCATTTACACTAGTTCTGAGAAATTATCCAAGCTTATTTGACAAACCAGATGAGACAATTTAGGCTTCCACCTTCTGTGTTTGACTGGGCATTCATAGGCTAGTGAATTCATATTCATTCATTTGTATGAAGCTTTGAATGCAGAAATGTGTGCCTAGGAAAATCAAGCGCCTAAGAGAAGAGCCACGATACACAGTAAGGTACTGGAGCACAGGAGAATGGTACTGAGAGTTGTAAAATCAAAGAAATTAGACCCAGAAAGGATGTTGAGTTATTTATCCTTTTCCATCTGATAAACACTTAACATCTAAGAAAGAAAATTTAGTCTGGGTGTCAGCTTGAAAGATTTTTGGTGGAATGATCAAGGAAACTGTTTTTTGCTTTCTGCAGCAGTTCAGAACCTTGCTCATTCTTTGTAAGTAAACAGATGGCATCAAAGACTCTGACTCCATCACCACCTTCCTCCTCACAGAATAAATAAACTGTGCCCTGAGCTTTGACCAAGTACTCGGGTCAAAGACAGTAAATTTACTCTGTGAAACTTCATCTTTTCCTTGATTCCATCAGATGATGATTTCAGTACTTTTCTGCCAGCCAAAGGTGACTAGTCATCTTCACATCTCAGGAGACATGTCATAGCTGCCAGTTGCAGATAAATGAAAGCTACAGGGTAGTGATAATTCCTAGCATTAACTAGATCCTGACTTTGGAAAGAGATCCTTCAGTTTTATCTGTCTTGCACCATCAGTAGCTTAGAATTGACTCTATTTTGTAATTCTATATGCAAAGGTTTTCCTTGATGTTGCTGGTTTAAGATTAGGTGATTTCAGCTTATGTAAAGAGTATGCTTTCATTAGCAGTTTCAATGGAAAGTGTTTGTGTGCCTCTTCATACAAGAGTGATGAATGTTGGGAATGTATGGAGCCAGTATTCCACACATGTTAAAAGCAGATGGGAAAACTTCTGTCACGATTTTAATAAAATATAGAGGCGTTAATTCTGCCTTCTCTATAGAAAAAAAAGAAAAAAAAAATCTCTTAGCTAATATAATACCTTTTCTTGGTTCTACAAAACTCATTTTTTTCTCACATTTCTATGTACAATTCTTTTTTAACGAAAGCAGCCATTTGTAGCAGTAACATGCTCACCTGGTATAGCTGGCTCGGTTTTTCATCTCTGCATTGCTTTCTGTTTCTCAGAACGTCTTGCCACTGACACAGCTGCACGTTGCAAAATCCTAGTATTCCTTTATTAACTCTCCACCTCCTTTAAATATGACAGTTCCACAAGGTATCCTCATGCTCTTACAGCTGTTATACTCCTTTGACTGCTGCTTTCACAGCCTTATGCTCTTAAATATAGCCTATAGTAGGTGTTTCCTATATTCCACAACTGCATGTGTGAAATAAAAACTTTGCAATTTCTTTTGCCGTATGGAGCACTGCAAGCTGTTCATGAGCAGCACTGTTGTCCATGAGAAATCATTTCAAAGATGCATCCTTTTGAACATTTATTAAATATTCTAGGATACAAAGAGCATCAGATTAGAATTCCAAATTATGAGGTTGAACTGATTTACCCCAGTGGGGCATCAAATGTTGTGGGCATTTCTTTTGTTTCTTTTTAAAACACATGTATTCACAAATACTTAGCAACTAAGTTAAACTTACTAGACTGTTCTGTGTCTAATAAAACTTGCAACTGCTATTACTGTCAGGAAGATATGTGGTTCTCAGATACAGTAGATCATGGTTTAAGATGCATGGAAAATTCCTGTTTTATATTTTTTTTAATCTCTAAGGTCTTATGTCCTCAAAAAGTGACATTATGTTTTCAAGCATAAATACAAAAACCCAGCAAGCGAGTACTAAAATAATACTGGTCTTAGACTACTGTATTTTATTTCAGTTGAAAAAAGTAGAAACTCTTCAGAGTCAAAAGTGTGATGCTAAGGGAAAAACGGTGAGAGAGCATTCTGTAACACAGAAGTCTATTAATTATTAATATGATTTAAATAATGGTGACTCATGTTCTGTCAGTGTCAAATTTTAGCTTCAGGGGAGCTATTGTTTCACCTTTATTGTGGGCTGCCTTTCTTTTTCTTTGCTCTCATGGTATGTCTTATTTCCTTTCCTGTCTTGTTTAGTTTTTATGTGTGAAGCAAAATCAGTGTAGAGGATCCAAAGCTAATTATATCTTCATTAATATAAAAAAATGCCTCAATAGTAAACAGAAAAATCAGGATATTTAAATAAAAGGAAGGATAAAAGAACAATCAGATATGTATTTTCTCCTAAGAAAAAATTAATACCCATGGGAAAAATCAATAATTATATATACTTTAATATTCATGGATTTATGCAAATTAGGCTGGAAAATCTTAAATTATCTAAATTAACAAGAAAAAACAGGTGTTGAGCACTAAATAGCTAATTCCAAAGGAACTGTGCTGATACATACTGCAGATATAGCTAAAATTTCTTTGTACAGATGTATAAAATTTAATTTGGTAAATAGGCAGGGCATTTGCTTCACTCTGTTTCCACTGCCTCAGATAGACTTTGTAATGCAGAGGGCTAAAGTTGTCTTTATTAATGATTCTGAAAATGCAGTCTGTGTGCTGCTGAGTAGTCTGCAAGGTCATAATAAATGGCATGTATTTATTCTGTGCATGCTAGTCCTCAAGAAATTTTAAAGCTTCAATTGATGCCTGTCATTGTTTCAGAAAGTTTTACTGACCCAGCCTGATTCCTTTTGCATATCCTGGACTATAACATTTCACTGAAATTCATTACTTGACACACTGTGTTAAGGCATATCTTTTAATAAGACAACAACTTTAGGTTTGAAAACTTAAACTGAAGGGCAACTATCATATCCCAAAGTCATTTAATTCAGTGTTTAATTATCCCCACAAGTTGGAACAAATCACCGAGGAAATTAACCCATGTTATGCATGAAGTCCATTGTGTATGTGATGAAAGGCATTACTCCCTGAGGTAATAATGCGATCTAAGGAGTAAGAAATAGAAGATGAAATCTGCTTTATGCAAAATTCTTGTCCATTGGTACTAACTGATCCATGACAAGTTGTTTTGTGGAACAAAATATTATCAATGGGTTGACTGTGGACTTTTTAAGTAATTAAAACCCTCCGAGTTCCTATACGTTAGGCTCATGATTATAAATTTTGCCTCCACTTGAACCTTACTTATTTCTCTATATACATGCAATTTTATATATTGTAATATTCTATTTATATTTTTTACTATACTGTGTTAAGGAGATGAAGGAAAAAAGAGATAGAAAGAGAGAGAAAGAGAGAGAAAGAGGGATGCCCCATATGTTGGAGGATGACAAGGAATCCAAAGTAAAGAACAGAAGTTGAGTTGCTAACTAGGTGTTGTTTCTGAATTTGTAGTGCAGTGGTCTGAATGTTACATGTTCCTTTGTTATGTACATGTGAAATATTTTGGAAATGAAGGAAAAGATTGTATTGTATTGTATTTTGTTATCCAGCGTGGAGACTCATCCCACTAATAGGACTGGTATTTCTAACATATATTAAATTAAAGCTTTTAAATATGCCAATGTAACTCATCCTTTCTTGCTGACCATTAGATAAAGACATAGTTTTGCTGTTTCTGAAACACTATAAACTTATAGGAGAGAACCCGCTCAGTACCTTGTAAGCAATATGAGATATCTAAATATATGAAAAAGTTTTTTTTGTAATTTGTCAGTTGAATAAACGGACAATTTTTCAATATTTCCCAGGTTTTAAAATATTAGAAAAACAACTAAGTTATTGTTGATAAAATGCTTCTGCACAGCAGCTGGGCCATGATAATATCGATTTGCTAATGCATAATGGTAAAGTGCAAGTAATTCAAATTTCTTTTAATCCATCACAGTAGATTGAAGTACCTCCAATTACTTTTTTGTTTGTTTGTTTTTGTTTTGTTTTTGTTTTTGTTTTTTTTCCTTTTTTTTAAGGAAATCAAACTACAGATTTTAAAACTCTTCAACTCTATTTACATTGCTAGGAGCATAAACATTCTTATATCAGATTTCTCTGATTCTGCACAGAAAAGATTGCTATGTCTATCGTTTGATTGTTAATTTCAATTACAGTTACAAAGAAAAAAATATTTGCAGATTAGCTTATTCTGGACCATAAGATGGAGTAATATTTGAATTGCAGTTACATTTGTGCTGTTAGGCAAAGTTGCCCTTTATGTATCTCTCTTAGCTTTATTAATGTTCCACAGGAAATTAATCTGGGTATTTTCTTTTATATAAATACTGATTTTGAATGAATATCTTACTACAGAATGCTGAGAGGGCTGGCCAAGAAAAATTTTGGCTATGTAGTTCTATGAACTTGAGCCACATACTATAACTAAAATAAATGAGATATATATATATATATAAATTGTTGCATTGGTAAACTATTTACGTTAGCTAAAATCCTGGTTTGGGTGCAAATTAGGAGACTCAAATTATTTATATAGTTGGTGGTATAGGTTACAGTGAAATTAATTTTACTAGTTTCCAGTCATACATTCTCTAAGTCATATTAGAAGATAATGCAAAATACTCTGTCACCACTGGTTGTGGTTTAAAGCAAAAAGTGTCCTTGTGGGACAAGAGAGGGAGGAAGAATTTTGACCATAGATGTAAGTTGAAAATAACATTGTGAATGAATCTGATCTTAATGCTGCTCAGTATCTGTACGCAAAATTAAGTAGTGAGTCTCTCAATTTTGTTGTTAAAGTATATTTAATTTTTAATCCATTTGATTAGAAATAGAGCTTGATGAACATATTCCATGAAATGTTACATCATCTTGTTCTTACAGGAACTGACACAAATTACTGTTCAGAAGATCTAAAGGGAGAGAAGATGATTTTCCTGGAAATTAAATTTTAATTTTAATTCAATTATTAATAGTGTTTATTAGCACAAATTATGCCACTATATGTCCGACTCCGTCATGCCTCCAAAATATGTGTATTTTTGTAAAAACCCAAGCAATGTTCTTCTCAATGGCATCTTAAGGGATTCAAGGCAGACAGTTTTCTTCCTAAGTATTAAAGTCAGTCATTTGTTCCCTCAGACGTGGCAGACGGTTGTCATACACAAACACATGCAGCATGGGGAATAAACAGGGCTATGATCTCACTGGAGTAGCTTGAATGACTGGGGTGCTGTGAGAGACAGATACAAGTTCTATAGATCAAGCAGGATGATAAGTAGAGGGATCTGCCCTTGACATGAGAGACATGGAGGGTTGCCTGGAGTTCTGCCTATGGGTAGCTTACTAATTAAATCAGAAATCATAGTTCAGGATTAAAGGGTACAGTCACATGTCTAATGTTCTTGGGGGTATCTGCTACCAAATAACTCACCAGGAAGTTGATGGGGTTTTCTGCTGAGAGCTGAAAGAAGCATTGTGGTGGACTTCAACCACCGCAATACCTGCTGAAGAGACAGGACACAAGTAACCCAAGAGATTTCTGAAGTGCCAAGAAAACAAACAAGTGATCAAAGAGCCAACAAAGAGTGTTCTGCTGTATTTCATACTGGCAAACAAGGAAGAACTGGGTGGGATATGCATGCAAGGGGCTAGTCTGGTCTGTAGTGACCATGACACAATAGATTACAGAATCCTGAGAGGAAGGAGAAGGTTTTAAAGCAAGTTCAAATATCTGGACTAAGGAGAGTAGATGTTGGTCTGTTCAGGCACCTGCTTGAGGTACAGTTTTGGTGATATGGGATTTTCAATACCTCTTCAGGATATAGAAGATTTGACCGATTTTCTAGAATCATCTCCTGCAAGCTCAGCTAAACAGGGAGCTCCTGTCTAAACACACACATGAGAAGGAAGCATACAAGGGTTGGCAGAAGGAACACATGACTCAAAGAGAATATAAAGATACAGTCAGAGCATGAAAGGGATGAGGAAAGTTAAAGCCCAGTTGGAATTGAAACTGATGCAAAAGGCTACAAAAAAACCTTCTGCAGCCATGTCAGCTGCAAGAAAGGAGATGAAAAATGTACATCTGCTGCTGAATAGTACAGGCAGCCTGATGTCAAAAGAGATGGAAAAGGACAAGGTACTTAATGTCACCTTGTTATCAGTCTTTATCAGTAGGATTGGTCTTCAGGCTTCTGAAACCATCCATAAAGTCTGGAGTGTGACTTAACCTCAGTGGAGGAGTTCATTGATGATACAAACTGGGATAAGTGTTTGATGCACCAGATGGTTGCCCTGAGATGTTGTGCTGTATCCACCCTTGGAGATATTCAAAAGCCATCTGGGCACTGCCCTGGGCAACCTGCTGTTAATGATTCTGCTTAGCAGGGGAGTTGGATGAAATGATCTCAGGAGATCTCTTCCAACTTCAACTATTCTGTATTTCTTTTTCAGTTAAGATATTTCCTTATTTAGCTCTTCTACTAAGGGCTAATACTGACCCTTGTAGGTTGGGTTTCCATTTGAGCTCTCTGTTCTTACATTCTGTTGTCTATTCTTGCAGGAATTCTGTAACAGAAGACACACATTGAGTAAGACTTGATTCTACAAAGAAAATGTATTTTATACCAAACAGCGGTAAAAAATCTGAGTAGAAATTCAATCTAGGCTTATACATCAACAATTCTTTGCAATAACAGGCAGAGATGTGGGTTCATAGGGAGAAAGAAACCTGACTAGACCTCCAAGGAGAAAAACTTAGTGCTTGAATAAAGATTTAGTATCTGCTACCTTAGGTTTGCATAACTTAAGAGAACAGGTATCTCAAAAATACCATGTCATGGAGACACAAAAGCTTTTCTTAATGTATCCAGTATACATGTGGAATAGAACATTTATTCTGAGGAAGCTACATTTTGAAATATGTTCTTCCACAAGGGAATTCAGATTTTTCTGGCAGACTGATTCCCCTTATGACTAGTCAATGCATTTAAGTCACCTTCTTTGTTGTCGTACAACAAAGCAAAGTGGAGAAGCTTTAAATAAATGGTATTAAGCACTATTTCAGAAAGGAAACATTAGCTGCCACTCACTACCCAAAGTTGCATTCAACTTGAATGGTTGTGGAAACCCTTTTTCCAGGGATGAAACAGAAACCACTTGAAGTACAGGAATACATGATGTAAGGATGTAGAAACTTGTTACCTTTCGTCATGGTTGCGATTATTAGTTTCCCACTAAAATGAATTCTGCTTATTTTAGATTATTTTTTATGTCACTGGTGATACAGTTACTGTTTTCATAGCTGGTCAGACTGATGCTTCATGTTGGACTTACTTCAGCTAATACTTACACTAGAGGAAAATTACATTGACCATAGGTTCATACCTTTTCTGGTCATAAGCACATACAATAGAATAGCATTTGGTACCACTTATTTTTATTCCCTAAACAGCTTGGACCTATGCAAAAGCCATTTGGAAAACTACAAAAATTAACATGGGTCAACAGCTGCCTCAGATAGGAATAGAGAGAGGAAAAATAGCATACTGCAAAAGTCCTTCTTCCAAGCTTCTGCAGCTGAGTGATTTTTGAGGTTATTTGATATTTATAGGCACAGTTTCATACAGTGCAATTTAATACATATGATATACTTGCAGACTTATTGAAACCTGATCTGTGTTTTCTTTTTTTGTTTTGTTTTGTTTTGTTTTGTTTTAATTTTTTTTCACAGTTTAATATTACATTAGTTGTTTTGGTCTTATGAGAAACACAGAATGCCTAGATAAGGCAATTGTAAATAGTAATTAGATTTTTGGCAAAAGAAATTAGATCTGCTTGTTTTTTTGTGTGTCATGAGAAAAGAACACCTTAACATACTAGAATATCACAATTCTCATTCACTATGAAAAACATCATTAGTAAAGGTTTTGGTTATGGCAACCACATGCATCTTTGAATTTCTTTCTATCTTCGGAGGAGAATTTTAAAACACATTCACATGTAGTCCTATAGCATATGCTCCAACTTAATCATTAAATGGATTTTCCATAGGTCACATTATCCTTTGGGATATAACTCAAGATTCAACCAAATCCTTTATGATTTTAGTCTTCTGTTTCAGATTTGGTTACCTCCCTTTCAAATTGCCATGGTAAGGGGGAAACTCTTTTTGTACTCCTTGAAGCAAATTTAGTCTTCACTAAGTTCATCATAACTGAGCAATCCAATGATTTGTGCCTAATTCATTAGAAAAAAAATATTATGCTATGATATAGGACTTGTTCCATGCAGGTTAAAAAAAAAAATAAATTGAAATACAGGAAAAAATTATTGTTCTGTTTAGCATGGGACATAAATATAATAATGTCAATCTGAAATTATTAAGCAATTTTAGGCAGTGGAGATATTTGAGAAGATCATCAATTTAGAGTAGTCTTCAGCATATGAAGTTCTGCTCTATTCTTCCATTGTAGGTATGAATAAACAATCTTATATGCAAAATCCCTATACAGGTATATAAGGCATACAGGTCCCATTCCCAAATGGAATGCACTTTGCCCAAAAGTAACAATTTTGACTAATTTTTATGACATTTGTAGTAATCTTGTTTATTTAGACCATAAACTTTTGGCAGATTTTGGTTAGCAAGAACTATCTGTGTGGGTAGGATTTTAGTCTCACTGGAGACTAAAAGTACCATTTGTGATAGAAGCAACCGATAACACACTCCATTCAGAACCAGTGACTACAGGGAGATGAAAAAAAGAGTCTATTTTGACATGAAAATCTTCTCTAATGTATTGATGTCTAACGTGTGTGCTACTTTGCACATTTTGGTAAAACCTGGTTTTCTTTTCAAATAGACTTTATTTTCAGAGAACTGGAAGAATGGAAATGAGTAAATGAATATTAATTTACTTCAGGCCTAGGGAGGATTTTACTTCAATGCTTACTTGTTTGTCTAACTTTGGCCTGTTGCATTCCAAAAAGCACAGTGGAAATTATTTCAAAGACTCAGTCAGAGACAAGAAAATTAACTTCTGCTCCTAACACCTGTAACTTTCACTGAAAAATTCAATAGAAGTTGCAGGTGCTCAGCAGCAATTTGATTTAGTCACTAAGAACATGCTTGGCAAACCTTACTTTAAGATGAAATGGTGTAATAATAAATCCCTTTATAAAAATGATGAGAGATGCTTAATGATGGTGAAGGGAACACTGCTGCTGTTATAAAACTTTATGCTTCATTGCAGATTGGTATATAAACTTGAGGCAAAATGTGCTGTTATATTTGTCAAATTACATGATTTTGTGATGGCAGATCCATATTTATTTATTAATAATTAGTATTCCTTTGGATTGATATTGGCTGCCTCTAGAGAGCTGTATTACAGGATTAATCCTTTTTACCTGTGATCTAACTTAATTCTCTTTCACTTAATAAAATACTCTCACCAATAACAATGCTATGTTAAAATATATAATAATACTTCTACTTTTCCAGTGAATTAATCTAACTAGCCTATTATGTTAATACAGGAGATATTAAATCACTCATTAATTCTGTCTGCAAGTATGACACCCAAGGAAGCAATTTGTGTTTGTTGAAATTGTTGTCATTTGAAAAGCCAGTTTTATGAAGCAAATTATTTTTTAACACATTCACTTCCTTATAGTCAATCTCATAACTGATACCATTTTCTACCTGCTCAGCCATCTCATCTCCCAGGTTGAAGATTAAATCATGCTAAGGCATCACCTAAGACCTTTCCTTGATCTATACCTTGCCTTCTGACATTAAATCAGCCTGTAAGGTACTATACCTCTTGCATGTTCTTGCTGTGCTGGATAGCATCACTGTCTTAATGTTATAGAAAAATAAAATCCTTCAGCACCAATTAGAGTAGTAGAGGTGCTGTAAGGTATCTCTGACTGATCAATAAAGGCTTTCTATCTGGAGTTCCCTGATGAAAGAAATATCTTGGCTCTTGACCTTGCACTTTACTCTTCATTTTATGATATATTATTATGTCAAGCTATAGTAGATGGTGAGGGATGCAATGGGAGGTAAGTGCGTTACACCTTATTTTTGAACTGCCTTAGACTTTAACTGCAGCATTTACATTACTCTGCCTTTGCTTCATCAGACTCAGAACTGAAATGTTGTGACTGGCTATCACCTCTGAACATCATTTTCTTACTTTAGACTCATTTTCCTTTCTGTCTTTATCTGCCTTTTTGTTTGTTTGTTTTCCACAAAGCATTTTTCCACCACATTTTCTTTCTTCTACTAAAACATATCCAGTTTTTGTTCCCTTAAGGCGACTTTTTACTGTTGTGAAATTTGGTTCTTCTTTTCGATAGGTTTGATGCTTCAGGGAAAAATGATTGAAAAGGGGCAAGTCACAGATTAGCACTAGCTGTACAGTCCATCAGGAGAAGCAATAGTGAAAATTAAAACAAAGACAATCCCATCCCACCCCTGGCCCTACCCACTTCCCCACCCAAAAAAAAAAAAA
>VXAU01002085.1:32973-53488 GCA_013399695.1 Formicarius rufipectus
GATTTTGGAAAAAAAGAATTTACATTCACTGAATATAAAAGTTCAACTCATTTCACTGACTCTATCTGTAGAATATGCTATTTCAAAAATGTGACACTGGCAAAGAAAATCCATCTTTTAAGTATGTTTAATTATGTATCTGAATCTCTCTTTGAATTTTTTCTAGTATAATTTTTAATTGTCTAGACATCCAAGATTTTGTTTGAATGTAGAAAATACATTTAATGTAATATTTTAAAAGGTGAGAGCAGTATGTGGATAATGATGTGTTTTGACCTAGAGCACTGATAATATTCTCACAAGAGAATTAATGATTTGTTTCACACACTTGTTTGTTTGTCTGCTTTTTATTTGACCACACCTAATTAGTGCTTGAAGAATACACAATCCCCAGGGTTTCCTTTAAGATATACTTTGAACTGTGAAGCCTAGCTAGCCTTAGCAAATTACAGGAATATTTGTGACATTTATTAACAAGCAAAATCAGAACTGCAACAGGGATGTATGTGATTCCACACACTTCACCTTGAAGAAGTACATCACCTTGGAATGAAAGTTGACTTTTAAGTGAACCTAAGCAGCACTTGATCTTGTTTTGACAGCTTGTCTTTGATGGCATGCACGTATATATCCTTCAGGAAGCTAATGTAGGGTACTTACTTTCAGGTAAGCAGTGAATTTAATATGTTGGAATTATCCTTCCTTAAGGATTTTGCCTGCAAAATTAATCTCCAGTCACTTATAAACTCTTTTGCTTTAGGCACTAAAATCAAGTGACCTAACAGCCAATTTAAACTTTAGAAAAATAATTATGCACTGAAAATATAGCACTTCTGATTGCAGTGAGTGCAGAAGGAGATTTCATATTGATTTCATTAGAAGTAAGATTAGGTGCTTAGTGATCAGCACTTGTCAAAGGGAATATATTCCAAACTCAAATGGGAGTTATTATTTCTATACATGTTTGAAGACTGTCATTTGGATTGAGGTGACTCTGCTTATGAGTTTATATATATTGTTTTGAGTCTGCTTGAACAGAATATGCAAAAGGTCTTCATACCACATTTTCTTCTTGAATGAAAATATACTGAACAGCTAAATTTACTTTGATTCATGTTACAGAAAAATAAATAATTGCAGATTTAACAAGACTATTGGTCCAGTTAAAGTATTTTCAAAGACTATATGGATATCTTCTAAGAGTCAAGCTTTTTTAAATTTTCTTTCCTTCTTTAGTACAGGTTTTAATGCCAGTTAATGGCATCAGTTTTTTCTGGTAATCACTAGTCAACATTCTGGTTTAGGATGGCCACTTCAGGACATGATGCCCTATTGTACATGGCTCAAGTTTTTCAAAGTAATCATTACAGACATTTGGGAGTAGAAAAAAAAAATCCCATTTTCTAAACAGCGAGCCTGTAAGGGACAGCACATATTACTTTAAAATACTTCTGCTTATGAAATGGAATCCAGGGCCAAAAGCAGAGTATAATATATTGTTGACTGTGAAAAGTCGTCTTGTTTCCTCTTTCACTGCTCTAAACTCTTAGACTGGTATCAATCTCTCCCTATTTTCTTAGTAATTTATTTTTAATAATATGAGAAATACTCCCTTAAGTCTCTGATGCAAATTTTCTGAAGTCAGGGAAGAAAGTTAATTTGAGCACATCAGCACCATCAAATATAATTGCTTCATAACATACTTGCATGCTGATTGAGTACATCATTCTATCATTCCATTTATGTGAAATAGATGGTAGTGTACTATGCAATAGCAACCTACGGGAATGGACATTTGCAGCGGGGAAAACTCAAACATTTACAAGTAATTACAAAGATTGATAGATAATTTTTTTGCAAAACAAACAAAAATGCTTAAAATAAATAAAATTTTATTATGATTGTAAAAATAATAGTTCTGTTAAAGTAGATTCAATATATGTCAGCTTTTGTAAGCATAGATTTGTAAGTTTTCTTTTGTTTCCATGTATTTTGGGATAATATTTTAGATGAAGGTCAGATTGAGCCTAGCTTGAGAGAAAATGTAAATACCAGAAAATATGTTTTTCCCTTGAATTCCTTATTATTCCTTGCCGCTCTGAATATAGATGCTGATTTGCCAACCCTGAAAGGGCAGGGCTATTATCTTCTGTAGACACTGGATGCGTACTATGTAGTATAACTGAGAGGACGCAGCAGATAATTTATCATGGTTCAATATTTGCATAGGACATCCTTGCTAGGGATTCTTTTGTTATAAATTCCCAGAGGAAATAATTAAGGTACCCACATACATGTAACTTCATCTTGTCTTTTTCTGTGTTGTTGATCATTTCTTTAGGTGCTGATTTTTACATTGTACACTCCACTTGTATTTTTCCAGGCACAGCATGGTAACATTATGTGTCTTGAAATCATGAGCTGACCTTTAATAAACAGAAGATTATTTTTTCCATTAGACATAATAAAAACAAATGATGCTTGGATGCCGTACAGTTATAGAATTGCTCTGTCCCTTCAAAGTGCAGAAAGTTCTGCCTAGTACTGCTGCAAATGGCACCATGATTCCCAGATGGTTAAATGAATGTGGCTTGGATTACTCCTCATTATTTGAACTCTTTCAAGTGCAGATGGAGCAAAGTGGTTCAGTGAGCATAAGTCACCTGTAACTATGTGGACTGCTGGAAACCTATGCCTGGCTTGGTAAGTCATAAAAGTAGGAGGGTGAAGCTTCCCAGGGTGCCAGTCCATCCAGAGTGGTCTGTATTGCTAAGTGGATACAGAGAGTTTGACTTTCCTCTCAGTAAGAGTTGTTTTGACTGTGTTGCTTTGTAGAAGGCAAGCTACATTTTTAAAAGCATAGACTTCCAGCTGGGTTCACCTATTTAAACAACAGATGTTTTTAAGACTCACGTAGCCAGTTGGGGTTTACCAGTATTTTACAGGGTTATAGGTAACTAAAGATCACTGAGCCATCTATGCTTAGCACATTTTAATGGGATCTGCTGGTTCAAAGAACCTGTATACTGTATTTAAAAGCCTCTAGTCAGTTGCCTAACTAAAGGCATGAAGGAAGAAATACAGAAAGGCTAAAACATGGAATTATTTTCCACTCTGTGATTCAGTTGAATACCTGAACCTCCCATTTCCTGGTTAGTTTAAGTGTCAGACTGTTTCTGAGCCATGTACTAGGTACGGGGGAAAAAGAAAGAAAACTATGAAACCTTCCTCAGGAAAAAAACAACTCAGAATAGAAGGTGGGAAAAGATTGCATCATAAAATACCAACATTCATCAATTTAGTAAACGTACATAGAACACTTAGCGTGTGTGTTCTTATAATAAATTTTCACAGCCAGATTCTGACAGCTGTTCACTGGCATTGTAACAGTTACTATTGGAAACTAAGCACTTGCTATCCACACATTATGAAAAGTAACCGGAAAAAACTATGAAATCAAAGGAAAAACAGATTCCTTTCATCCATACCTAATCCCTTGAATTACCAGATGAACTTTATAAACTAAACACAGAAGGTGGAAGAAGGTGGATTATGCAGGAATATCTGGTATTAATGGTTGAATTCATCCATGGCAAAAAGGCACTGTGTAGGTAATACCACCTTTTTATAGATTACTTTTCTTAATACCGAATGGTCCTTGTGCACTCTAGATATGAAATTCCACAAGCAAACGCCAGCACTCACCAAAACCACTCAACCATGCAATTTGAACTTTGAATGTCTTCTATGCATAATTGTAATCAAAGAGTGCGGGCTATCCTGCATATATTTTTTGTGTCATAGTCATTCAATCATTTTTATATGCTTTTTTCTTGACAGAACTATGAATATTTTTGTTTGTCTGATTTTTTTTTCATTTCAAATTAGGCATATACAGATGATAAAGGAAAAAATGAAATTAAAATAAATTACATAGTACGGGGAGAAAATACCCTGACAGCAATACTTCAGATATTCTGCACTTGAATATCACACCCTAGCACTCTGATTTAATTCATTGTAACTAAATTTCTGTTCTCCTGGTGTACACTGGAAGAAAAATCAGGACCTTGGAGACAGTCTAAAGCATATCAATCAATATTTGCAACTCTAAAAGTCCTCAAATGGATTCTGTGAACTTAATTTTCCTCTATAAAGCTACTGTTGGCACAATTTGCAGCATAGCTTTCTAACTACTAATACATTACGTTGCTGGCATGGATCTGTAATTTTTCATTAGCTAGTGATTCAATATTCCCACTTTTCTTTATACCGAAATAGACGGGATGTTCTTCAGTTATTGCACTGAAAAATACTCTTGGGTATATTGTACCTAAAGGGAACAAATTCATTATATAGCAGTACAGTATAAACCTGCAGTTACTCCAAGCTGACAATTATATTTTGAAATATTAAAGTTTGCTGGGTTTTTGATAGTCCTAGTTTTAGTAGAGAGATGAACATGAAAAATTTCATAATAGTATGCAAGATATTCAATTCACATTCCTCATTTGTATTGACTTTACAATGACTCTTCAAAAAAGATTAACTATAATAAAAAGAAGATGTAAAACAATATTAAAGTTCATACTGATTCTGGATATGTACTAAGTGTAACTCCAAATACTAACATTTCTAATAGAAAAGTGTCTTTTCCATGTAAAATGTAATCTCACTCAAAATGCATCAGGTGTATCCTTGGATCATCACGTGTCTTAGAGGAAAGGGAGGGATCAAAACCTTTTCAGAAAGCAAGAAAGAAAAATGAGGCAGAATGAATGAATCAGAGGGCTTTTAAAATAGCTAGAGGTGAATGTATATATATATATATATATATATATATATATATATACACACACACAGGTATGTGTATGTGGCTAAATGTGCTGGGAGTGTTGAGGACACCCCTTTGCCCCACACACCACAGCCCCTGCACTGTGGTGGAGTGCGGCAGCTCCAGCAGGTTACATATATCCAGCACTGCTGTTTGGATAATACATGTGTCATAGGCCCCCAAGTTTGCTACAGAACAGTTTGTCTTAACAGGAACTTCAGCTTATATGAACCACTTGCAGCTATGCAGTAGTTAAGTACTGCCCTAATGCAAACAGATTAGTATAAACAGTACCAAGTGGCTAAAGATAGCAGAAGAAAAGCTGTTTATCTTAAAAACGAGTCTGTTTTACTTTCTTAACCCTATTCCACTTTCTTACATGAGAATGTTTCCCATCATCCCAATGAATTCAGCTCTGCAGGTATGCTGTGACTTCTAAATTTAATGGAAAACTGTCTCTCCTGATGTAGCTGTTTCATTTTTTATAAGTGAGTACTCATTGACTAGGTATGTAACAATAACCTTACACAGGTTGGTGGTATGACTTTTATTTGAGAATCTACCTGGGGTGTAGGCCTTGCAAGGAAAGAAAAGTTCTGGCCTATAATAGCTGTAACAGCTACTGATTAGACTACACTTTATAAAGCTGAATGTCTCCAGCTCTGTCACAGTTCTGAACAAAATTATAGTAAAATTTGAATCTGAGTTTTCTTCAGCCCAGCAAGTGCCTAATCATTAAACTCTAAGATATACTGTAAAATACCTGTGTTATCAATGGCAGTTAAGTCCTATTCTGAATTTAGTGATTTAAAAAATAGATCTTCTTTCTTAAAAATAACTATGAAACAATATTTCAACTTGTCATGCTGTACTTTTCTGCAACATGAAAGAAAAATACCCCAAAAATATTTGCATATCTGTTTCCAAATTTGTCAGGGAGGAGTTAAAGTATGTGTTAAACTCAGCAGCTTCATATTACAAATTTGAAAATATTTTTTAACGATCTAGATTTTTGTATAGTAAAGTCGTATTTCTTGTTAGAACACTTGGCAATGTTAAGAATGGGGTTTAGACAATACCTCTTACTTCTGTTTGCTGATTAGTAGAGGATCTGTTGAGTGCTCAGAAATACGCAGTCAGACATTTAGATGATTAGCTCATTTTATCATATACTTGTATCCAAGATAGCATGACCCAACAGTAGTTCTAGATTATTTGATTTGTTTTTGACTCAGGATGTTATGACTTGCCTCTAAAACCTGAAGACACAGAATAGAAGGTTCAGGGAGGAGATTAAAAAAGTACCAGATGATGCATGAATTAGCAGCCATGTTTTTAAGTTACGTTTGCTACCATTTATCAGACTTATTATTGTTTTTATCCCCTGAATGCTCATCATAAAATAAATAAAAATATTGAAATGTGAGGATATAATCTTCTCTGATAAGATGACTGGGTTGGTGAATGAGGGTAAAGCAGTAGATGTTGCTTATCCTGACCATAGCTTTTTATGCTGTCTCACACAACATTCTCAAAAACAACCTCGTTAAAAATGGGCTCATGAACCGTCAGATGGATCAAATACTGAATGAACTGCCAGACTCAAACATTGTGATCAACCAGACAAAGTCCACTTGGAGGCCAGTCCCTGCTGGTATGCTCCAAGGGTTCACACTGGGTCCAGTAGTGTTTAACCTACTTTAGTCCTATCTGGATGATGAGCCAAAGCACACCCTCAGCACTTTGCTAATGATACAAAACTGGAAGGAGTGTTTGAGGCACTAGAAGGTTTTGCTGTTATTTTAAAGGACCTTAGCAGGCTGGGTAAAAATGCATTGACAGGAAACTCATGAAGATGAAAAAAGGGAAATGCCGTTTTCTGTACTTGCAGAGTAATAAACCCATGCACTAGTAAATGCTGGTGGCAAACAGGCTGGAAAACTGCTTGACAGAAAAGGACCTGAATGTTGGGCAGCTAGCAAGTTGAACAGTGGTCAGCAATGTGCCCTTGTCACAAAGCAGGCCATCAGGCTCCTGCATTGTATTAAGTAGAGCACTGCCAGCAGGTCAAGGGACATGGATAGCTGTGTCCAGTGCTGGGATTCCCATTATAAGAAAGACATGGACATAGTGGAGAAAGTCCCACAAATGACAAAGATGATCAAGGGATTGGAGTACCTTTCATATGAGGAGTCTGAGAGAGGTCAAACTCTAGAGAAACTCTAGGTGAAGCCTCGAGAACGGAATGCTCAGGGATAATCTTATTCATATGTATAAATGCCTGCTGGGAGGATGCAAGTAAGATGGAGTTAGACTCTTCTCAGTGGTCCTCAGTGTCATTAGAGGAGTTAGATAGAAGTTGAAATATAAGCAAATTCCAGCTAAACATAAAAAAGAAATAATTATGGCATTATTATAAATGTGCTATCTTCACCCTTGGGGATATTCAAAATCCAACTGGGTGGTGCCCTCAGCAATCTGCTGTCGGTGACTGCTTGAGTAGGAAAGGTTCAACGACCCAAACTTTGCGCCCAGTCAAGGTTAAATAAAGGAAACTTTGCCTGAACACAACAAAAAATTATTTACTATGTGGACTAACAAACAGTGGAAAGCTCTAATCTTCTCATCCTTTTCCAAAAACTGTGACAAATTCAGCTTTTTTAAACTCTCTGATTGCAAAACCTGTTATTTCTACTTACGTATAATAGTCTACTCTTTTCTGAAATTCATCTTCACTATTGTTTCAGAACATTCTTTTAAGCTGACAGAAAATAATAACTTTTAATTCGTTTTTTTTAATGTCTTAGCATGACTGCTCATTTTTGTGTTACGCGCAAATCAATGGCCCATTTTATCACGCAGGTCATTAATGAAAATACTGATTATAACCAAATGCTATAAACATTTTTGAAGATACATCTCAAAATATCACTAACTGTTGGCAGTGAGGTAATGATAACTACTCTTGAGCGAAGCTATGCAATCAGTCTTACACCTCACATGGAAGTAATCTCTTGTTACTGTTCTCGTCTTTCTGAGTTTCATTTTTTATCATGTCTTTTCTAGCTTTGCCAGAATTTTACAGAGAAACAGAATACTCTCTTATGCATCTCAACAAGCTAAGAGACAATAAAATGAGAAAAAATTATTCAGCTTGTTTAGACTGTCCATCTCTCTTCTGTGAATGACATTCATATCCAGCTTTCAGTCTTCTGCTTTCTATTAGCTGTACTCTAAGTGTGCTCTTCCCATGTGCTTCCATTCATTTAAACAAGATCCACATGTATAGGAATGACAGTACATCTAAGCAGAATTTTGTGTTTCAGTTTAGTAAATTGAGATTAAAAATGTCCAAACCACCTTCACATCTTTCATTTTAAAATTTTTTTCCCTAATTTCAAACATTGCAGAGGAATGCATTTAATTTATATATTTCACAAATTAGCATGTATAACATTTCACTGTTTCTAATATCAAACTATATCAGAAAATGTCATCTTCTCAAGTGTAATTTGTTGCCTTAGTATCAATCACTATCTAGAACTGAAAGTTTGTAATGTGAAAGCAATATCTCCCAATGAGGTTTTATAGCAAGCATTTGAGAGATCATATTTCTAGTAGTAATATAAATGATTTATTTTCTTGAAGTATCATCTTTCTCATACAATCTTCTGGAAAAATACCTTCACTGTATAAATATCAGTAGGAAGATAAATAATATCTTTTCATCTGTACTGGTATTATGAATGCTTTTTTCCTGGTAGGTAAGTCAGAAGTAAAACTATACTTAATAAATAAGACAGAAAAATATCAACTGTATTTTAGCTCTCTCTTTATATGCACCCTTGTTTCATCATTATATACCTTGAAAAGTCAAACACTTAGATTTTGCATTATCCTGTGAAAAGGCAGTATCTGATTTTTACCAGACCAAAACCACCCCAAAATAAACACCTGCAATGTATTATGAAAAATTAATTAGTTTATTACTTTTTGTTTAAAAATGAATCATAGCAAATAGACCAGCATTATTTGTATGGGTATCTGATGCATATTCTATTTCTGTCACATAAATACAGATTTACTTTTAAATTCAAGCAAAATACTGAGTAAGCTTATCAGATAAAAGTAGGTTAATTTTACAAGGAAAGCACAGCAGATGCAAAAGAAGGATGGTTTTGAGCACCTGAAGTACAGGCTCCAACTCATTAGAGCATTGAAAATGCATTTTTTATTTTTACAGCATCTCAAATCTCATTGCAATTTTTTTTCTACTTGGACATGCAACTTGACAATGGAGTTGATGAAGTTTAGGTTGACTCCTATGGTCACCTGAATTATGCTACTGAAGTTTCTGAGATTAACTAACCTGAGAAGCCTAATTACAGTCAGTTGAGGATCTTACGGGAAAATGTTTAAGAGGGAAATGGGTTGAATTAGAAACTATCTGAATTTCCCTTAGGTATTTTGAATATCTTTGGCAATGCTTGTCTTTTCATCTTTAATCCAGTGTAAATCCTTTGTGTGCTGCACCTTTTCAATACATAACTACCCAATAATGAGAAATATAGCTTGGTCTTGTTGCAAAATGTCTTTCTGCTGCTAAAATACTGTATCTACCAATTCTTACTTTCTAAATGTACTTATATCAGTACATCAGTGCATTTATATTGTCCATAAAATGACCTGAAAAAAAGTTGCTTTATTCATAGCAAACTCCATTGAGATTCACAAGTTGTATTTTTCATAGACAAGAAACAGAAATAAAAGCCTCCACTGTTAGCTCATTTACCCATTAGTGAGTCTTGGACTCCAGTAATTGGTCCAATGAAAATTTATGTACCATATATAAAAATTTAAGCCACTCAACAGAAATATTAAGGACAGCAGAATACCACATAACTTTGTAGAGAAAGCATGACTAGGGAGGATGAAACTTGTATGGTTAAGTATCTTCATGCAAAACCTCTCTATACTGAGAAGATACAGTGAGTTACTGGAGTCTTGATGCCACTTCTTTCCTTGTTTTTTGAAGGAAAAAAAGCCCTGCATTTGAGAAAAGATTTTGATAGTGATTCTTCATTGGGAAAAGTACCTTCCCCATCTCTGGAGTTAATGAGTCACAGGTAAATCAGTGGTCCACTAACTATACAGCGGCTTGAGGCTAAGCTAACTGTGGAAAATTACTAGACATGAGAAATTGCTGACAGAAGTTATTGATAACTTGAGGAAAGGCAGCTGGATCTCAAAGATCGTGAGGAAGTTATGTGAGAAACATCTGAACTCCATGGGCTGTTGGAGGGTAGTACTGAGAACCATTAGGGGAGCACAGTCTTGTAAAGCCAACAAGAGCTATGCATCCATATCAGTAATACTGTGTACAGCTGATACTACATCATAATGCCATGTGTGGATATGGATATCATAAATCTGGGACCAATAGGGGACAAGTAATTAGATAGGTGGCTCTGAGAAAGGAAGTTATTAGGATGTAAGGAACGATGTCCAGATATTGCAAATTTTGTGGCCAGGAATGTCGTGGAATACTGGTCAAGCAACTATTTATTATAGTTGGAACAGTTCAATAAATCATAAGAGGTAATCCTAGCTTTTTTTTTTTTTTTTGATCAGGAGCACTGGGGTGGAAGTGTTGGGTGACTCCATTACAGTTAAGCACATTTCTGAGATGAATGTTAAGTGGTATCCTCTACTCTGTATATTTTGCTGCATCATTAAGGCAGCTTCCAGATATACATAAATGCAGCAACCAGTCAATCCCTCCTTCTTTCCTAACTCTGGCTTTCAGATGTTTCATTAAGCTGTGACTTTATTCCATGCATTTTAACAAGAATCTAGTCATCTGATCTGCACTTATGAACTACTGAACTAATAACAGGACTTTGAGCAAATATTACATGCTTGTAAGCAAAGTACTATAGAATATCCATTTTCTGGTCAATCAAAAAAGGAAAAAAAAAAAAAAAGACTTCTGTGGTTGCTAGAAGGTGTTTAGTCCTTGCTAGGACCTCCACTAAAAAATAACTAGGTATACTCACTGATCTCTAGTATGCAATGCTCCTCTCCTATATATCATCTCCTTTTCACTTTTCCACATCTGAACCTTCATTGCTATGTTTCACCCTATCAGTTAGTCTGCTTTTTCATTTCTGTGCCTCCTCAATGAGTACAAATATAGGACAAGGAGGAATGCCTAAACTGAAAGGATGTAGATTTCAATTAGATATTAGAAAATATTCTTTACTGTGAGGGTAACTGTAGCCAAGCTTGTTGTTCTCTTCAAAATAGACACTGAAACAGGTTGCCCAGAGAAGTTGTACGTACCTTATGCCTGGAAGTGTTCAAGGCAAGGCTGGATAGAGCTTTGAGCAACCTAGTCTGGTGAAAGGTGCTTCTGCCCATGGCAAAGGGCAGAACTAGGTGGTCTTTAATGTCCAAAGCCATCGTAGGACTGGGCACAACAGCCTTTATGATGGCTTCTTTTACTAGATCTGGTTAAACCTTAGGGGCTGCCAACACTTTTACCTAAATCACACACAATTTAGCAGGGATTTGGTCACATCCCAAAACTCCAATATTGTCTTCAACCCCATCTATGGTAGATTTTCTTTTTTATCAAACTATCATCTCTCATCATTAATGATAATAAATACGTGATATAGGGGTTATACCACTATATGTACATAATAATAAATAACAACTTAGTAGACAAAATTATGTTTCTAGGTTGAGGTTGTCCTCTGATAATTTATTTGGAATTGAGTAAAGTGATACTCAGGATAGTCCTCAAAGTTACTACATGTCTTCCATATAATACTGTAAAATATTGTGAGAGAGTTCTGTAAAGAATGTGGATGCAGTACATTGCAATAATATTTTTGCACATCTAATCCTAATTTATTTTTTATAGAAAGGTGCAATCTTCTAAAATAATTATGTGCGTGGTTATCTTCAGGTAAGAGTATTCTTACCAAACACATAAAAATTGGTCTATTGACTTTTCTGTGAAAATGAAAACAAAATATCTACTCTGATGAATATATCAGAAAATCTTCATATTCTTTATTATTGAAGGGCCTAAAACAACAGAAAACAAGAATATATTTCTACATGACAGCCAACTATCCAGGTGTCAGCACACACATAGGTTGACTGACCGCCCAAAATTAAGCCAGATATGAGTACATGTTTTCCTGCTCCTACTACTTACTGGTTTTGTAAGATGACTTGCTAGCTGGTGTTGTTTCATGAGGTAACAAACCTACAGAAATCTGGCTTTCATTCTATGGTTTTCTGAATGTATATATCCATCCACAGGATTCAGTTTGCTTTGGTTAAACTTTTGGCGCAGCCTTAAAAGGTTGGGTATAATTTAGATGTATACTAATAAGACAGTATGTTTTTATTCTTTTGTTATGGACACAGTAAATCACATTGTTAGCTCTAGTTTTGGGGTTCTTTCCTGATTGTTTAATTAGACTCAGAATTTATTATTTAGGCACATGAAATAAAAATACTGACTTGGAATAATTTATATTTATTTTGATAAATTTTCAGTAAGTATTTATTTGGCATCCTTACATATAATATCTGTGTCCAAATGATAGGTCTATCTGCTGAAATGCTCTTCTAAGATTTTTAATAAAGGATACTGAACAAATAATTACAAAGAGACTAAAGGAAAATACTGCTACATATTGTTGGTTCCTTTTCCTTATAGAGAATATCTCTACCACAATATCTCTGCTTTTATAAAAGTTTATTATACAAAATCAGTTAATACTACCAAAGTATCCACCCATGATGTTATAATTTAAATTGTAGTACTACATTCTTGTGGTCATCAGATGATGGTTTGTCCTCAAAATAAGCTAAAATTAGAAACTGTAGGATAGTCTGCTTCCATGGAATGTACTATACAATGTACAGCTTTCTTTAAAGACTTTTGTTGAATGACTTTTCAACTGCAAAAATGCAGAGTGAGGTTAACAAGTAAAGGGCACTACATCAAGAGCTGATTAATAGACACTGAGAGAGTGAATATGTGTTTACTATCCTAGAGCAAAGACCATATGTTACACTATCACTTTCATTCCAACTCCATCTTAGTCCAGTGACAAGAATAATTTCTGACAGGCGAGGAGTTCATCTAATACAAGAAATACCATAATTTGAAACAGCAAAATTGCTGAATGGTCTGGTGACCCCAGACTTACTCTTAGGCAACATACTAAGGCTTCATCTAATAGTGACAGCATTTGTCATCTCTGAAAACAGCTGAAGAAAATATCATTCAAAGTCAGTACTTCAGAGTGACGAATGCAAGACATAAATTAATGTAGCTTCTTCTAGATCAGCTCATGGTAGATATCTAATGGGTGCGATAAATGAGGAAAATTGCTTTCACTGCAGAAATAATAATGTGTTGGAGAAAATGTTAGAAACAGTATTACTATTGGAAGTAAACTACACATTCTAAGATGTCAGTTGTTTGAAGCAAGTAAGGACTCTTTACCCTATATTGCATACAAACTGTTCCACTTTTAAACGATACCAGTTAAAATGATTGATTCTATTCCTGAATGCAAAATTCTTTATGGTAACAAAGAAAACTTTGTTACCATAATGTTTTCTTTCCAAGTGACATAATATTCAATTTAATAAATCAAATTGAATTAACAATTCCATGTTTTATTTAAAAACATTAACTGAAGCTTCAGTTCTCATTGCAATGAATGTGATCACTATGTTAACTGTATCAGTATCTAAAATTGAGCAAGACAGGAAATATATGATTTTGGGAACCAGTGTTCAGCTAAATTCAGAAGCTATTTAGTGAATCTTAAAGCACGTGCATTAAGTTAACCCAATAGTTTTGTTTCAGTAATTTTGTAACATCATTTTGTCTTGCATGCTTTGCAAGACTTTGCCTATTTAAAAGGTCAGGAAATCTTTCAGACTTCCCTGGGAACAATGACATTAAAAATATGGAGAACTAACTGGAGTCACTGTAACCTACCTAACATGTGCTGCAGCATAAATCTTATATAGACTGTATGATTCTAAAACTACTGAGAATGCCATGGTTAGAACAGGATCCTTAGACCAGAATAAGGCGGATTTATTTTAAAAATCTGTTTGTACTCATTTTGGCTATTAGACATCTTCATTAATATGCACAGAAATCTTAAATTTTGCAACCTTTGAAGAAGATACAGATGCACAAGGCCATTGCTTACCTTTACCTCTTCTTTCCCACTTCCCTGAATTTTGTGTAATAAAAAATAAAGATCATCCTCATATCTGAAGTAGAAAAGGTTCAGATCAGGGAAGCATTTTTTGCTGTTTTTATTGCTGAGAACGAAAGAAAGAGATATGGCAGAACAGAAAGGAAAATAGTCTACTGAAATCCTCCCTCCTGAGCTGAATGCCTGGGTTCCACATAATACATAGTTAATGCTCCACCAAAGGAAAGCATAGCCTTTGGGCTGATGGGAAACCATGTCAGTTAGTTAAGTATTCATTAAAAAGAAAAGAATAAAGCAGATTTAAGACACTTACTGGAGAGAGGAAGGCATCTGCTTATGGCCAGTCAGAAGCCTCCATCTGTGTACCATCCTGGTTTTCTGTGTCTGCACTTGCCTTCACCATGTGTGAAACCAGAACAGGTGCCATTCCCTGAACAGCTATAATGCCTATGATATATGGGATTTACCTTCAAAGCCAAGCTCTGCTTCATTTGGAGAAGGAACTTTCACTATTTCTTTGTCAATTGCTGTTCAGTCTGCCCTGACAGACTGAAGTACCATTGCATGTGGCTTGAAATTCATTGATTTTTGCAAATATCAACCACTAAAACTTTCAGTACTGCCACTGAAATCAGACCAAGATGCCTATAGTTTAAGGTGGTAGCCTAGGCAGAAATTCAGTACAAATGTGATGGAGGAATTCCCTTAAGTATGTTTGAAGAATTGGACTTCATATATGTATTCCAATTCAGTTCCCCTCTATCAAGAGAAAGAAACATTTCCCTGCTTAAATCACAAGACCATTCTTAGGATAAATTAAGCATTGTAATTCGTATTGCAATCAAAAGTAAAGTGCTTCAGTGCCAATCAATAGAGGTTGAATGAAACAGAATCTATAACCTCTGAATTCATTGACAATGCAGTTCTTAGGGAATGTTAAATACTTAGAAGAGTGCAGAATTAACACTCCAAGCAAGAAGACAATTGCAATGACTCCCAGAGAAAGTTATAAGTAGAAAGTGTCTTGAATTTTGCCTGGCCCTGGATTCCTTAGTGCTCTTTCTGCACTATATTTACATGACTGAGAAAACTGATTCTACTTTGAGCACTTCCCTTAAAAGTGGGAGACATGATGCTTCTAAACCAAGTATCTTACCTGCAAGGCCCCAACCTCTTCAAATCAACAACCTGACTGTTAGAGCTAGGGTGTCCAGCCTAACCAGTGAAAAATTTACATGGCTAATCAACATTGCAAGGCAGAATACATAAAGAGTTTTTGTAAAATAGAACCTTTCCTTGGAATCTTTGTCCTAGGAAGGACTGGAATAATGCTCATCGTTTTTCTGCAAGATGCCCTTTAATATCTCTTCTTAGTAAGTCTCCTTCAGAAAACATGTTATCTTGTAGGTCACATTTACATTTTATATCTTTAATCATCTAAATTAAATTGACAATAATGCTGACATATTTCTAGTCTGTGCAAGAAATATTCTTCAAAAATATTTTCCCTTTTTAAATGCCTGTCACCAGAATTCATGAATGCAGAACGCATAGAAAAAAAAAAAACTATATTGAGAAATGATTGGGAAAAAAAGGTCTTTGTATTTAATTTTCTATCATAGATATGCCCAGTGAAGCAGCATGAAGGATCCTATTAGTATACCAAAATAAAGAATTTTCTAAGAGAGTTCTCTAATTTCATATTAACTTATTCCCCCTCTGAAACACAGCGATTACTGCAGAGTGATACATAAAAATGGAAAAACAGCAGGCTTCATCAGTTTTAAAGGAGTCAACATTACTGGTGTTCCAAGCTGGGAAAATAATTGTCAGCAATGACACTGTACTCAGTGCCATTGTCACTGGATAGGAAATTTATATGTTTCATATTCACCTAGTATTTATGTACTGCACAACTTATTTTCAGATTATCTGTATTTTCCTTGAATAAAAACTGTTTCTTTTTGTGTTTTGTTTTCAAAAACCACCCTGTAGTTGCTTTTCATCTCATCTGTAATTCTGAGTTTCAGTGCCATCAGCTAAAGTAATAAACATTTCTGCCTGAAAATGTATTTTAAAGTGATCCTTCTCAAAATACATACCTTTAATTTAGCACCGTACTGTTTAGGGTTTAAATAAATCTTCCCCAGATTTGAGTGGTAGTTGTATGGATGACTTCACAAACAATTCTTTGAAATTACAGGAACTAGGAGCTTTGTAGTGAAAAACTTAAAAGAAAAAGAAATATATGTAAAGCAGATACATCACTTGAAACAGGAAACTCGTATGTTACCCAAAGCAAGGCAAACATTACTTTAAAGCTCATTTGTTCACTCTTTTCCAAAACCGTGAATAAACAAAATGGCTGTATTTAAGGCAGTTCATCTAAGTCTGTTATGATGAATGAAACATCTGCAAGAAAAAAAATTTCAGTCACCTGGAACAAAGCTAATTAAGTAGAGCTAAGCAGAAATCAGAATTTCTACAATTTTTTTTTTTTTTACTTCAAATCAAGATAACATTTCAAACCATTAAGTTGATGAAACAAAAACGCTCAAAACTCTTGCTTTATTTATGACTACTATGATTCATTACAAGTTTTAGTCATAAATATTTAGTTCATATGAAATCTAGTATGTCTTGACAACAGAAAATGGGGCATTTAGTACCTATGTGGTTTAACTTTTACCTGTAAAAAAAGGTAATAAACTGTGGAGAAAAGAAAAACAAACAGAAAACACCAAGCTTGAAGAATTCTTATTTCTATTCAGCTACATGTATTAGGAATAAATTGAAGAAGGATGTGTGCAAATGATTGTTTTTCATTGTATTTGATTTGGTTAAGTCAGCTCAGAGTGGGAGATTTCTGCATCTTTGTTAAGGTATATTTTCTTAATAAAATAACATTCCTTTTTAATTCCTATGATGAATGAAGTAGCATTCCTTAAGTCATGACAACTTTAAAGGAATCTATTCTACTTCATATCAAAAGAAATTGGGAGAATTTCATACATGTCTATAATCAGCTGACAGTTGGCAGACTCCAGTAGGAGGCTTGAAATCTAGCTGGAGACCTCTTGAGCTGCTCTGAATTTCTTAAATTGCTCCAGTCACAAGTAAGAGTACCTGCATAGGAGTTTTGAACATATAATGAAATTTAATTCAACAATTGGAATACATGTGCTCAGACAAATGAAACCTTGAGAACAAACATATATATATATCTTTGATGCCTTAAGTGAAAAACAATGGGACAGACAAATCACATTTTTATTTTCAGTAATTTTAGTATTCCTAGTGCTGCTAACATACTTGTTACAGAGATGTTTTCAGCATTAGGTATGCTGGCCATTCTCAAGAAAGTTGTCAGCATGAAATATTCTGAATACAAACAGCAAGTCCATCACTGGAACTAATCACACACAAGTTTGTATGTCTTAATTGTTCTGCCTAAATATTCTATCTTAATTCTTTCTTACTAAAATTATAAATAAAGATTACGCTTTTGATAGAAGTTAAGAAATTTGATAAAACTGGATACAATTCTGTTGTTACTACCATAATCATGATAACATACAAGATGCTGCATCAGAGCAGCAATGATCTGCATTTCATTTGTCCTTAAGCAATATAACCAACCAGGAAAAGGTAGTTTGTACAAATTTCAGACAAGTGACTAGTGATATTACAGAATCAGGATCCTAGAAACTGATCAAGCCCATTGTTATAAATGGACAGGTATTACTGATTTCAGAGAGCTTTACATCAGCGTTGCAAAATCTGCTTCTTCTCAGCTCATATGAGGTGAACCCTCACCACTGAGGATAACATAATGGATTTATGACTAGAGCGTTGAAAGGTCTAAAACGTTGTCTAAGCATATAAAAGTTTTTACTTTTGCTATCTAAAAGAAGTTGAAAGGGTCTTCAGTGGCAGGCATAAATAGACAAGGTAATTGAAAATTATGCTAGGTTGCTGACTAATCTACAGGTTTCACTTTTTTTACAAATAAATAACTATAATTCTTTATCTAATAAATCTTTTCTGACTTGATGTCCTGGCCATGTCATTAATCATGGCTGTTAAAATTGTTGTTTTAATAGCACTTATTTTAGCTCTGTAAGTTTATACATCCATTAATTGGAAAGATTCCACACTGAGAAGAACTATTAAGAAATTCAAATGTTCTTTGAGTAGAATATGGATGAATAATCTGTGGCGCACATATACTTGAAGTGCTGTATATTGATCAGAATTTCATTACAAGTTAAGGTCAAACCTCGACAAAGTTCAGAAGGTATTTAGTGCTCTACATCCATTATTTTGAGTCACACACAACATGATATGAGATCATTAAAGTTTAATTGTTAGTTTATCTCTCTCCAGAGTCAAGTAAACACCTGCATTTTCTGTGTTCATGCTAGTTTCTGTAGTTAAGGTCAGTTTTGTGTTATTGAATTGAAAGCAGGTATAGTGGCTTGTAAAATAAATAGCTTGTAGCATCCAATATTGAAAAATAAGAGCAGGAAAATTGTATTCCTAGACATTACACAATTTTTGAGTTTTACAAATTAGAAAAACTGTCTTTGAGCTTTTCTGGATAATTATGATCCAATGCTTGATCATGTGATTGGAAACTATTAAATCCTTCTTTAGTGAAAGTGGTATCTTCAAAGAAATCCATCTGCATCACCATATCATGTTTCTGATTTTTTTTCCTTACATACTAAACGCCTTAAAAAATGAATTTTTTTTTTTTTTTTTTAATGACATGAGATTCCTGATCTATACACAAGGTCTGGTGTGGCTGTCGACTGCCACCATTTTGGATTACATCAACTTCCGGTGGGTGGGAAGTAGGCGGAGCTCTGGCACCAGATAGGGGTGGACCCAAACCACCACTTTGTGAATGGCCTTGGCTGGTGCAGCCATTTTGCAAAGCAAGGTCCAAACTGCAACTATTTTAAGGACCACAGTGTGCACTGCTCCCAAGATGGCAGTCAGGAGTATGCAGAGAGGGCTAACATGAGGCTCCAACACTATTTTGTGTTCCTGAGTGTGGTGATGCAGGAGAATCTCTGTACTGATCTTGACCCGATACCAAAACCACCCATCGACCGCTTTCCCTGTCCTTTCTGATAACAATTTCTCCTCCTATTGCTTTAAAATATTAAGAATTAGCCTCCAAGCTATTGTGGCTTTGACTGCTTCTTTGTCTGCTTTAGATATTGCCCTCAACAAAGAAGCCCCTAGCATGTTCCAACCTTCATATGGTAAATTCTCTGGGACATTTTAGTGGTGTTTTTCGATCCATCTACCTATCGATATCATGGAGGCTTTATCTATAGGATGCCCATGTTGTTGGATAAAACCTTTTAAGTGCTTGTATAAGTCCTCTTCATTTTGTTAACTGGGCTCACATTTTAAATTTTTAACTTTTAATTTCAGGGTGTGGATGGGGGATTTTAGAGAGGAAGATCATTGCTCAGCTGCTCACCTCTTTGTCCTGTAGCTCAGAAGGATGGGTGTGAAAAATCCCCAGTTCAGCTGATGAAGCTGCTGGAGCTGGGAGTCCACAAACTCCCCTTGCACTTTTCCTAAGGGAGTAGGTAGTCCCCTAGGTACTAGAAGTCCTCAAGCCTGCCCGACGATGGGCACCAACTGTGGCTCTGACATTGGGCCAAGAAAGGAGAAGGCACACTTCTGAGGTATGAGGCAGAAATGGCCATTTATTTAAATGGCTTCAACCTTTTATAGGGTCTGGCTAGAACTTTCCAGAAGGGGATGGAACTGGGGAGGAGTTAGGGCAGAGCATGGGAGGAGCACACAAAACAAGGGGTGGGCATAACCATATAGGGAATTTACTGTAATGCAGTAAAAAACAACCAATGACAGGATAGGATTCGAGGCCATGAGGGAAGAAGGAATTTTACAGCAACTACAAAGATCATATAGGGAATTATACAATAACTGCAAAAGCCTTAACAAAACCCAAAACACGAAGTCCATTATAGTGAAAAACAGTCCTGTCCTCTTCACAGACTTGTCTCTCCATCGATGAAGGTTCTTTGTCAGACGTTGTCTTTCCGGTCTTGATAGCTCCTTCCTCCTACGGTCAGATATTAGAAAAATATTTACCCTTGTTGTTTTTACTGTATTCAGCTCTAGAGCTCTTTGTGACTGAAACCAGCTTTTGTGCAGACTTTTCAATTATAAAGGGAGGTGATCTGTTTTCATCCTAATTTTTGAAGTCATGACTTATACAAAAAACTTTGATAAACTTAATCCTTTGTTATCTTGCTGTATTGGAATAAAACATTGCGAAACTAATTTTTTTCTGATTGAGACTCCTATTGAACTTTAATAGAAGAAAGAAAATCTCACAGTGATGTAAAATACATGAGTGTTATTCCTG
>VXAU01002088.1:0-28597 GCA_013399695.1 Formicarius rufipectus
GTAGTCCAAATTTATGACACCCCCTTTACTAATTTATTTTGTTTCTCCTGAGGTTCCTCATGGTGTTTTTTAACATGTGTTTCTAATAAACCACGTCCTTTACACTGTATTTGCTGGGTAAACTCGCACTTTGTGGGCTTTGCTGAACTCATATTTCTGCACCTTATTTTACAGTATCTTGTAAGCATTTAAGGCACGTTTCTCTGATGCCACAGCCCAGGCAGGGTTGGGCCAGACTGACCAAGAATGGTTTGTTCCCTGCAGAGTCCTCTGTCTCTCTCCAAGCAGCACAGAGCTCTTCTCCCTCTTCCCACCAAAAACTGCAGCAGGTCTCAGTTTGAAGCCAACAGTGCGCTTGAAAAATGTTCTTCCTGCACTGAAACCACACAATGAATGGAAAACACACAAGGAAACAGAACAAGGAAAGGGCACCAGCAAAAAGCCAAGAAAATATTCCCACTCTTTTCCTCCAAATATTTGGGCATGTTTATCTCAGCCAAAATATGGCACCTTCAGGGTCAGCTCTTGCCCTGCCGAGCTGTGTCCTCCCCAGCTGCAAAGCGTGTCAGGGCCACCTGAGGAGCTGCAGGCAACAGTGGTAGCATTTTATGTTTTGTAGCAGAGAGGGCGGTGTGCTTCCAGCTGTGAGCCTCATCCTCAAGGCTAAATGTTAGTACCAAAGAAAAGAATAAAGCAAGACTAAACCTCTCCTCAAGAAACAACCTGATCAGCCTATTATTTACTACAGCGGGTAGAGAGGTTAGAACCATTTACTGCCATACTTTAAAAAAACAGTTCTTTGTTCATGCTTCGACTTGAATACATCTTTCAAAACAAAACAAACCCCCCCTTGGAAGTATTTTCCTACTTGAGACAAATCCTTTTATCTAAGGGTGAGACCAGGTTGTTGCTTCAGACTGTTTACATAAAATCTCATTAGCCTATCAATTCTTCTTCTAACACCTTCGGTAGCACTTCATTACCATGCAAATAAAGACAGGCTTTTTACATGCAGCTCAGTGCAGGACTGAGTATTCTCTTTGAGGCAGCGCTGCTACAAAGCCCTGTTAATGAAAGTCATCAATAATCGTTCGACAGGTGAAAAGAATTCGATTCAAACAGAACCTTTCTCGTCAGCAGGAACCTCCTTTACCCCCTCACACCACCCCGCAAAACACAGGTTTTGGTGATTTACCTTCCTCAGGGATCTGGAAGGCACCACGTTGCATCTTTTCCTCCCCTAGACAGACCCAACACGTTGCAGGGGGAAATTTGGTCTGAAATTCAGAGCGAAATCCTGAGCCCAGCACAAGTAGTGGGGCTTTCAGTGCTGCCTTCTTGCCCCAAACCCCGAGCCTGTGCCTTTCAGCCGATTTCAGGGAGGGTTCTGGGGTGTTCACCACCTCAGCTCACACACTGCTGGGGATGAAGGGGAAGGCAAGAAGGAGCCTATGTGTATTTCACTTCAGGCTTATGATGCTTATTTTGTTTGCTTATGCTCATTTTGTTTATGCTTATTTACCAAGGGCTTATAATGATGCTTATTTTCTGTGCTTTTATACTTATCACAGAATTTGCTCAGTAGTATGAAATTCACTGCAGCCAAACTCACACAGTGTCCTTGAAAGGGCCATGCCAAGAGGCCCAAAGCTTCTTGGACCAATTAAAACAGCCAGGATACTGATGATAAATCAGAAAACATGTCAAAAGAACAAGATAAGTCCAATCAGACCAGTTACAGTTGCCAACAAGACTGGTTTGGACCAGTTTTGAGCAAAAGGTAGAAAGTCCACAAGAGGAAGATGGTTTCCTTCATCCCTAAAGACCCCCAGGGATCCCCGCCCTGAATTCCCAGGAGAAACAGCGCACGGGCAAGGAGCAGCAGCACGGGGCGGAGAGAATGGAAATCAGTTCCTGAGGCTCATTATAATAACCCCGCCTTCTCCAAGGAAATCATGTTTATGCATCAAAGACAAATGAAGATGTATCACTCAGTTGCATAGAAACCCTTTGTTAACCCAACCAGGGGCGCATGTTTTTGGAGGAGCGATCCCCCCTGTGCCCGAGTCGGGAATAAACGGAGCTCTAACAAATCCATTTATGGTTCCCTTTGTGTGCTCCTTGTTGGCAGAGAAAGCAGGAGGAGGAGCAGGAAGGTGTGTGTTCTCAGCCAGCCCTGCCATCTTCTGCTGCGCCCAGAACTTCCACTAATTGCCCAGTTTCAGGTTGAGCTTTTCCCTTAATTAAGGGTAAGAGAGACACAGCATTTGGGGAAGGTGTTGATGAAAAGAGGGAGGAAATTCCATTTATATGTGCACCACTGTAGAATGAATTGGGCCCTATTTCTGCAGCAATTGTGAGCTGAAAGGCAGAGCTTTGCTATAATTCACTTTGATTACCATTATTGGCTTCCTTTGCATTGCTTTTCCCAAGAAGCAGTAGAAGAAGCTAAGGGTCTGTTACCAAAAATCCAGCAAGGGGGGAAAGAAGGACTGAATACAGGAAAAATGAAAATGTAGGTGTTTCGAGCAGAATCTCCTGCTTAGAAGTAAAAGGTTTATGCACAGGCAAGTGTTGTTTAATCACCAAGAAATAACAGGCAAAGGGGCAAAAAAATAAATATGTAAGGGAATTCTGGACTGTCTCGTCAAAAGCAAAGCAAATTAATTCTGGAATCATAGCTATAAAACACTAATGATATTATACAACTCAAGCAAAACCAGCTCCTGAAACCCACTGAGTGAAAATGCCTCGTTCAGTTATTGACATCCCAGTCTCAATTGCCAGAATTTCCAGCTCAGCTGTCAGAATTTCCAGCTCTGCTGTCAGGACACAGAGATGCCATGAAAGAAACTAATATTTACTAATCACCACTAATTGAGAAAGATTTCAGACTTCGTGTGCCTTCAGCTGCCAAGTGTCATCTGAAAGGTTTTAATCCTCTCCAAGACCTTTATTGCCCTTTCACTTGGAAATTTGAGCCAGCATTACATTTTCTTTGCACAGAAATTGTGCTCTGTGTAAGGAATCGGCATAATGTGAGTAACACAGACAGCAAATAAACAATACAAACCACTGACCAGGGCTGGAGGGACAGGACAAGGGAATGGGTCCCACTGCCAGAGGGCAGGGCTGGATGGGATATTGGGAAGAAATTCTTCCCTGGGAGGGTGGGCAGCCCTGGCACAGGGTGGGCAGAGAAGCTGTGGCTGCCCCTGGATCCCTGGAAGTGTCCAAGGCCACGTTGGATGGGGTTTGGAGCACCCTGGGCTGGTGGGAGGTGTCCCTGCCCATGGCAGGGGGTGGCACTGGGTGGGCTTTGAGGTCAGAACCAACCCAAACAAGTGTGGCACTCTGGGATTCTGTGAATAACGTGAGTGGCACCCGAGTCATAGGCAGGATAGGAAGGAAATGGCACGTTCCTGACACTGTTAAGGGAATGACTCCAACTCATCCATACGTGTCCTACAAACCAGCACAAAACCTGATCCATGGCAGAGAACAGATAGCAGAGCTTTCATCAGGAACAGCTCCGGGCACGGGATCATCCCTGTTTGCCTGATGCCCCTTCAGAGAGAGGCTGCTCGTGAGCTCAGGCAAATTTCTGTGTCCTCTTCTTGGATGCACTTTAGAAAATAGGGAAAATCAAGGAAGTTGGTGAAAAAAAAGAAAAAAAAAACAGTCCCAGAGTTCACCCTGAAAATGTGTGGGACTTTCATTAGGGATTTTTTTGTTTGTTTTCCTTCCTTTAAACACTATAACCCAGGTATCAAAATTTGTATTTAATTAGTCAAACCCCAGCCACTGTTTTGTGGGTACAATTAGACAGTGAAGGGAAGGTTTGGGGAGGGGAAGGGGAAGGGAAGGGGAAAGGAAGGGAAAGGGAAGGACCAGCCCATCAGTTCTGAAAGGGGTGTTTTGGGGCAGGGTCAGTGTTAAAACACAGAAATGCCACCTGGTACCCCCTCGATGCCAAGGAATGTCTGTTAACATGCACCAGGTCTATGTCTAGGTGAGTTGCTTCTATTACAATTCACTCTGCAAGCTATGAAGTTAAATTGGACCATTGCAAACTGTGAGACAATTTGCATTGCTGCTTTAAAAACCTACAGTCTGAGTAAGTCGCCCTCCAAGCCTCATCTCTGCTACACTAAAATATCAGAGGGAATATTAAAGAGCAAAACTTACCTGTTGGCAGCAGTGATGGACTATCTTTGCTCAAAAGGCGTTGCTTAATTAAAAACAAATGGGGTTAACATGAATTAAAGCAACGAGCTCAAGTACAATCAACAGTCAAGTCAATCTAAGAGCGGCGTGACCTTTAAAGGAGAATGTTTTCACTTGTTAAACTCCTTGCTGGGTTTTGGGAAAGAAATGTAAAGTTTAGAGGAAAAAAAAATAGAGAAGGGGCTGTTAACGGGCTGGGAGAGAAGAAGCTAAAGAACCTGTCTGAAGGACCTATAGTTTTAATGAACATTTTCATTTATCCTCTCTATATTCTTCTCCCTCACAGTTCAATCAGAAGAGACACAAATAACCCAAACGAGCCTGACAACAACAAAAGCACTGCTGTCCACAGGAATAACACAACTTCTGAGAGAAAAAAGAAAAGCAGGGAACCGTTAATTAGGAACTTAGTTCAACCAAGCCAGCAAGGTTTATTTTTCTGTGTAAAATGGGAATGCTGCTGTTTACATCTCTCGGAGGCCTTTCAAGACACCGACAGTGAAGAAAGAAATTCTCAAAAATTAAGGTTTTGTGGGTGTTTTTTTCCCACTTGGAGGCTCAGGGGAGGCAGAACCAGTGAATTCCCTCCAATCTTCTCCACCAACACATGAGCAAGGGGATTTGTTGAGGAGAGGGGGGTGAGGGAGAAGCTGGGTGGGCACCTGACGGCCAGCCGGGCTCACCCCAACCCGCTGTTCGCCCATAAAGCTCGGGAGAAGTTTAGTTATTGCTGTCCCTTGTGAAAATAACTAATCAAAGAGCTTTTTGGAGCGTGCCCCACTGCCAGCAGAGCCCCTCTGCTGGCCACTGGGGAATTCCCAGCAGGATTCAGACACAGGCCTGGGAGGAACTTCCCTGGGAACGACTGAGATGAGAAGTTTTAGGGCAGAGAAGTTATTTGGTCTCTCGCAAGTCGCTTGATTGCTTTTGCCATTATTATTGGGAAGTCGTTGCAGAGCCTCATTTCCTCTATCTGTGAGCAAACTTCTGAAGTCCAGCCTGAATTTATGAGCAGACTACTTGAAACCACTCTGTCTTATGCTAACATTTTCCCATCACTTTCTCCATTGATTGCTTTTCTCTCTCAAGTGCCTCTCAAGAGCAAGTCTATCACCTGTCAACCTTAATTTCACAAGGTATCATCATATAAAATAGGTCTCTGTTTCTTTGGTCAATCCAATCATTTTAGAAAGATATGGGACATGTTTCCAGATAATTGTTAGAGAGTTAGGATTAAACAGGGGCAATAGCACTTTGAGTCAGAGAGCACCTGGAGACAGGAGCCCCTTTTGTTCTCCATCCCTCCTGCTCTTCTTAAAAGTGACACCTCCAAAAGATGCTCTAATGAGTCTGAACCAGGCACAAAACCTGACAAACACGTGTCATCTACAAATAAAATAAACCAGGAGTTGCCCACTGTAATACAGCAATTTTCCACGATTGAAGCACACAGTTCTATCCTTTCCTTTCAAAATAAGGGTTATATGCACATCTTTCTTTTCTTGGTTAAAACCAATTTAAGACTCTCTTCCAAAGAATAGAAAAGATTTCAAAGGCTAACAGTCATTTTCTCAGGAAACTTTTCAGAATGGCAGAACAAAGATTGAAAGATCTAGGTCAGGTTGGCCACGCACAGTTCCCAAAGCCAGAAGAACTAGCAGAAGGAATGGTCTGGCTGCACCCTGGGGGAGAAAATACAGAATTCTTACTTTACTTCAGGACAAAAATGTGTAAAAAGGAGAGTTTTCCCTTGCACAAGGGATTCTGGGAGCACCTGCAAAACACCAGTGGGTTTTAGACGAGTCACAGGTGTTTTCAGTGTTTTCTCTCTGTGTCTTTTCTATGTGTGGTTTCCACGGGCTGTGTTTGGAATAAAAAGCAACCACGAGTGTTCTGGTGTTGGCAGGATCCCATGGAATGCTATCCTGGGATAGGAGACCACCCCGAGGTGGTGGGAATGGTCGGAAGGGCAATGCCACACAGTCTGATCTGCTTAAACACCTCGATTAAAGCTAAAGTGGTGAAAGAAAATGCACTTCCTGAGTGGTTTAGAGCTGCTATAAAACAGGAGAAGACAAAAGGTGGGCTGAGTGTTTTGTGAGAGGCCAAGACAAGAACCCCACCCATTTCTTCCACACCACAGACACGGGGCCGTGCCTTTTCTCCTTTTCCTTTCCCTCTGGGAAAGGGGGTGAGCTGGAGGTTTGGGTGGACACGGGGTGAAAACCACCACAGCATTCCTTTCCACACACCCCCTGCAGCTCCTCAGGGAGTGCAGATCCCTGCCTGGTGCCATTTGCAACCCTGAGATGCCACAGAAATTCAGGAGCATTCATAGCCAGCACGGTTTGGAAGGCTTAGAGCAATTGCCTTGTCCATCACTGGGCACTGCTTTTGCCTTCAGCAACTCTAAGTCCAGTCACGTGTTCTGATGCTGGCAGAATATGAACCTGGCACCTCCAATCTGTGGTTTTGTTGGGTTTTTTTTTTGGCTGGCTTAATTTGTCAATAAAACCAGAGTGTGAATCAAAACCAGCCAGGGCACAAATGCTTGTTCCTCCCTGCCACTCAATAACAAAGGGAATAAAATCCATTAAAGGGGTAAAGTGCACAGCTAAGCACTTAAATCTGTTACATCAAGTGGTGCTAAAGCCTTGCCTGATGCAAAGCTCTCCCAAAAATGCAGAGGAAAATACAAAAGAATTTCAAATAAGAGAAATGCAGACTTTAAAGCACACTCATGCCTTGGTAACAGGGTTTTGGGGTGGACCAGCCACAGCAAAATAATGTTCTAAGGGCTTTAAAAGAAAAACAGGATGAAATCCCACCCAGGTGTAGGTGAAGTCTGGCACTGTTTTACAAGAGTGGGCTCTGGAATCACCCACTGAGTATGTCCCACCTGGAAAGCCCAGCCACACACAAATGCACACCTTAATTCCAAGTTTAAATACTTTCCATGTAAACACCAATGCAATGCTTGCAAAGCAGTTAAATCCAACTGAGCAGCCTGGAAGGGGGTATGTTTTGTCTGCCTCACTTGGGAGGCAAAGCCTTGACAAGCTGCTTCCTTTCTGCAGGACTAGATGTGTAGGGCACTGCTTCCCTGGGGCTGTTCTCACCCTGGTGTCCACCCAAACCTCCAGGCCCCCCAACTTTCCCAGAGGGAAAGGAAAAGGAAAAAAGGCAAAAAAACAGCCGAGAGAGAATGGCAAAGCAAACTCAGAGTGGCTAAATACTGAAATTTATTACTGACAACATAAGAACTCAAAAGTAAGAAATAAATCAGTCTTAAGAACCCCTTTCTCCTCCCACTCCTCCCTCCCTCCAGCAGTTCCAGGGAGCAGGGAATGGGGGTTTGCAGCTGTTGGTGCTGCCATTGCTCTTGTCCTGGGGGTCACCCCATGGGCTGCAGGGGGGTCTGTGCACCCCGAGGGATCTCCAGGGGCTGCAGGGGGGGCACAGCTTTCAGTCCTTCCCCTCCTGCTCCCGTGGGGTCCCTCCTTCTCCTCCTCCTGCTCCCACCTTGGTCTCTGTGTTGTTCTCCCATGGCTGGAATTTTCAACTGCCCCACACTCCTAAATTCTCAAATATATGATCCCACAGCCATGACTATGATTTTTAATTGGCTCAGCTCTGTCCACCAGCAGGAGGTCCCTCCTGGCCCTGGCTGTCCTTGGCTCCACAGGACAGGGGGAGCTTCTGGCAGGTTCCAACAGAAACCATCCTGCATAAACCCCCTCTTCTACCAAAATCCAGCCACAGAAACCTGTGACATTCTCACATCAATGCCAGGGAGCTGTAGCCAAAGAGGCTTCTGAAACTTAGACCTTAGAAGTGTCCTCCCATGACAGCAATTCCCAAATCTCTGACTCGGTGTTTCTGCACACACAGAGTCAGTTCCAACAGAAGCTGCTGATCTATTAATTAGGACATCATACTCAAGATCTCTGAGGTCAGTTTTGGAGCTGAGCCCTCCAGAGTTCACTCCTGCCACTCCATCCATCCCTCCCTCTCTCCTCCTCTGCAAACAGGGAATGGAGAATTTTCCCACTTCCTGTTCATCTCATCCCTTGGATTTAAACTGCCCTTTGCAAGCTCCCCTTGGTAAACCAAAACATGCAAACCCTCTGGGATGTCCTACGTGAACTCAGATGTCTGCTACAGAGCAGAAGGTATTATTCCAAGGGTGTTATGTGAGCTTCTTCTCCCATCTCCCAACACATTGCTCCTGTGCACACACAGAACTCTCAGACTGGATGTTCAAAAGCCTCAAACTGAACTTACAACCCAGTGTAATTTTGGCACAGCACTGAAATTAGAGTTCTCAGACAGCAGGAACCTTCCTCAGGCGCCTTTGATGCTCCCTCAAAGGAAAGACAATGGGATATTGTGAATATATTATCTCTCAGTAAAGAGAAAAGCTGGAGTCCTGCTGTGGCCATCAGAAAACCTTCCACTCTTTCAGTTCCTGATGTTATCCTGCCTTTTCAAAAAGGAAGTTTCTAACAGTTCATCTTTTCTGGATGAATGTCTCCTTTGCTCTCTTCTCCAAGTTTTTATTTCCGTAACTGCTGTCAAGGAGAGGCACAGCTGGCATTTCTACCCGCCTTGCATCCTTTCAGGAGAGGTGCTGCCAGGCCAGTGAGCACAAGGCTGTGCCTCCTGGAGCTACTGGGAACCAGGGTGGGTTCCTCAGGGGCCATTGGCACCTGGGGCACTGGAGGCACAGCTACAGCAGCACGTGGGACAGGGGAGGGGCTGCACAAGCAAACAGTGGCATCTTCTCCAAAGACAAGCAAGGCTTGTTTCTAAATATCTGTGTCAACAGCTTCTCGAAGAGGAGTGGGATTAAAACAATGTAAAATGGATATTCTTTGTTTCAGGGCTAAATCAAACACAGCACTTGGGTTTCCAAAGTTACTGAGGGCTGTAGACCCACGTCTTCTGTGCCTTCCAACAACAAAATGTGTCTGTTTTGGCCAGAATCATCTGAAAATCCATAGTAGTGTGACACCAGCTTACTACAGAAAAGCAGGTCGAAGAGCAGTCATAGTCCATGAGCCCACTCATAACACAGATGGCACTGTGCATAAAGCAATGTTTAAACGTAAAAACCTCCAGCAAACAGTGGAGATATTTTAAGATCATCACATGTCTTGCAGCATGCCCCAGTTCCAGGGGCCAGGACCAGTTTGTCACTGGGGGGGTGTGACCAGCACTGTGTGTTCCACCCCCTCTGTGCCATTCCTGAGGGACTGCCAGTGATGGAGTGTTGGCAGCAGCTGCCCAGGGCACACCTGACCCCTCAGGGCACAGGGGGCCCTAAAGAGCCCTGTGGGACAGGGCAGTGTTCCTGTCTGCACACCAGTGACCCAGCTGGCACAACTGCCCTCTGGGGAGGCACCAGCACCTTCACCCCCACCTGAGGGCTCATCTCTGCTCAGGGGACATCAGGGATCCCCAAAATAGCCCAGGACTCCCGGAGTGAATCCCCCACTGTGGAACTCCCCACCCCGGGGGAGGTGCTGGGCATTCCCACGGAGCCTGAGCACAGATCATCCTGGGCTTTGGGACTCGTGGTGCCACTCGTGGGATGCAGAGGAGGAGCAGCCCCTCCCCAGGACTGCACTGCCACTCTGGCCCAGGCTGTGCCCATCACCCTCACCAACAGGTTTCCTTTCCTTTCCCTCTGCCCTCAGGGGGCCCACGTGGGGCTCAGCACAGGGGCCCATGAGCACCATCCTGTTCCTGCCCAGGGGGCTGGGTTGTACACCTGGTTTTGTGGGTAAAAACCAGTTTTATTCTGTATCATTGTATTTATTGTGATCTTTTTTTATTAAATTGTAACTCTGACTTGTCTTCTCTTTCTGAGTTGGGTTCATTTCTCCTGCTGGTTCCCCTTCAAACCAGCACACAGCACTGTTCACATTCTACCAGCTTTGGTTCTATATTTATTTTGGCTGCAATGTCTTGCTCTCCAATTCTCCATGCATGGCCCGGTGGGAAACATCCTTCCTGTGCAAGCCAGAGAAAGCTCAAATGAACTCCTCTGTAGAAAGTTATGCTTATGAATCACCTTGTTTTTTTGTAAGGAGATGGAAGTTTGGGGAGCAGGTTACTCAATAGTGAGGTGCTGGTGCTGCAACACCCAATTAGCCCTTGGTTCATTAACCCCCGAGCTCACAGATGTGCCAGCAGGAGCAGGGAATTCCATGCAGGAGCAGGGAATTTCATTCAGTCACTCAATCCCAGGGCTCTTTCCCAGCAGGGAAAAGCTGCCTGCAGGGGAGTCCACCTCTCAGTTTGCTGGGAAGCCCCACTCGTGTGTCCTGCTCTGAAACCCCCCCCCAGGAGGGTCGGGCTGAGCTTTGTGCAACAAAAAAAAAAAGCATTGACAGAAAGTTTTGGAAGAAGGGAAAAGCAGGAAGAGGATTAAGAGTTGGATGATCCCAACACCAAGTTCTCTCCTGAGCTCAGCTCTGCCATGCCATGACTCTCCTACTGTTGGGCTTAAGCCGTTTCCCTTCCCTTATTTCCCAGGAAAGAACTTGCAGTTAAGATCTCAATACCATCCACAGGAACCAAAGATAACTTCAACTGGGGAAGAGATAAGGTTTAATAACTTCTTAACTCTTCTTGATGTTTCCATAATTCCTCCATGTTTGGGAGATTTGAGGGGCAGGGGTTGTTTTGCTTTCTTTATTATTTTTTATTATTTTTTTAATTTCTTTTCTTACTTTCAATTAGGCAAAGCAGACAATCTGTACTCACTCTGTAATTCTCCCCCTGCCCCCAGAAGACTTTTGAGCTGTTCCTTCCATCTCTCTCTGACTCACAGCCGATTTTCCTCTTGGGCTCAGATGGGAACGCCCAGTCCCTCCCTCTGGGCAGAGAGTTTCACAATGGGTGATTTACTCTGTGAGGTGAACAATGGCATATTTTTGGCATCCCTGCTGGCCCATTAGCAGATATGACCTCTCAGGTGGGTGTGGAGGCAGGAGAACTTCCTTATCTCACAGAAGTTCCTAAACACCCAGCTTGTGCCCTGAGGGGTGGGGTGTGCCCTGGGCAGCTGCTGCCAATGGGCCATGGGGAGCAGTTCATGAGAAAAATGCCATAGAGGGTTTAGAATCCACCCCCACCCAGTGCCAAACTGATCCTGGCTACTAAAACCAGGACAAAGGGCAGCCAAAGCAGCACTTCCACATCTGCTCTGGAGCCCCCTTAAACTCTGCCCCTCGCAGGGATCTGACTGCAGGTTCCTTTCTGTACTTCCCTGAATTCCTGGATTCATTGCAGCCAGTCATGCCGTTCCTAAAACTTTACCCTGCCCCAACACATGGCTCATCCCTGGACCCCTCTGGGATTCACATGCCTCCTTTCTTCTCCAGCTCTTGCACCACGTCAGGAGAGGTGCATCTCCTTCCGCTTTGAAGGGTTAACTCCAGGAGGAAACCACAGGAATGGGAATGCTGCTCTTTCCCAGCTGAAAGCAGCTGGAAGAGGTTCTGTTCCTAAGGGTTGCCTGGGGCTCCCAGCAGCTGATTTGCTCTGGTAGGAGACATCAGGCAGCAGAACAGCAATGAACTGTGGATAACATGGATTATGTACAGTGCATTAATACTGGGGAGAAACTAACTCATAAAATCCCCTGAGCTGGAAGGGACCCACAGGGTCATCCAGTCCAGCCCCTGGCCCTGCATAGACACCCCAATAATCCCTGTCCCTGAGCTCTCAAACACTCCTGGAGCTCTGGCAGCCTTGACCACTGCCCTGGTTTATTTGTGTCTAATAACAATGTCACAGTGTCATTTTAACAGCTGTTGGTTGCTATTTCATCCCCTTCTTTCCCACTGCACACATCTGCACCTGACCTTAAAAGGTCATAAAAATGTCAAGGACACAGAAAGGCTCTCTCTGTGTGTCCAAAGTCATGGGTCTAAATCAGCTCCACAGTTCCAGTTCCTCCTGAACAACCACCAAACTCTCCTGGCACGAGCTTGTCACCATTTTTATCTTCTAAGTCAGCTTAAACCCAGTGAAATATCCAGGCCCCAGAACTGGCTCTAAGCTTGTGCCAGTGGCTCTCTGTGCTCAATTCCCACCAGCATTTTCCTGTGTCTCTTTTGCATTATTGAGACCATCAGCAGCAAATTTGGTGATGACACCAAGTTGGGAGGGAGTGTGGACCTGCTGGCAGGCAGGAGGGCTCTGCAGAGGGAACTGGATGGATGCAGAGATGGGCTGATTCCAGTGGGATGAAGTTCAACAAGGCCAAGTGCAGGTCCTGCCCTTTGGCCACAACAACCCCCTGGAGCAGCACAGGCTGGGACAGAGTGGGTGGAGAGGGGACAGGCAGGAGGGACCTGGGGGTGCTGATGGACAGGAGGCTCCACACGAGCCAACAGTGTGCCCAGGGGGCCAAGAAGGCCAATGGGGTCCTGGCCTGGATCAACAAGAGCGTGGCCAGCAGGGCAGGGCAGGGATCCTTCCCCTGGACTCTGCCTTGGGGAGGCCCCACCTCAAGTGTGTGTCCAGCTGGGGCCCCTCAGCTCAGGAGGGATGTTGAGGGGCTGGAGCAGGTGCAGAGAGGAGCAAGGAGGCTGGGGAAGGGACTGGAGTTGGGTCAGGGGTTGGACTCGATGATCCTGGAGGTCTTTTCCAGCCGAATCGATTCTATGATTTGTACAAAGCAGCCCCAGCACATATTCCTGTGCCACTCCAGCCTGCAGAGGAGCAGGAGGGAGGAAAAATGCAATTCACTCCTCCTCAGAAATCATCAGGAAACCAGGTGGGTATAACGTGCCATAAACTCAGGCATATTCCAGCCCTTCTGATGAAGGAAACCCGGAGGTGACAACCAGAGGCCTGGCATTGACCCTCAGGGATTTCAAACAAACAAACAAACAAACAAACAAACAAACAAACAGTTAAAAATAACTTCATGCAGACAATCATGTAAATATTTTTTTTAAAAAGTAAGATATTTAAATGGAGTGGGTAAATGCCCTCAGGTGGTATTGCAGGCATATTATGGAGCTGTAATTTCATTTGAGAAGTCTAATAACACCTCTGGGTTTAAATTCCATACGTCAGTCTGCTCTCATTTTGCAGTTGCTGGAGATCCCATCACAAGGAAACACTGTACACCATTCCTACTAGTGCATATTTATAGTTTTTGGCTACTTTAGCCCAACAAATTGCCATATACATTAAAAAAAAAATAAAAAAATCAATCTTTCCAATTTCCAAACTGGTTTAGAATTTCTGTTCATTTTCTATTATAAAGCATTTGAGCTTGTCTATGAAAAGTGAGATGGAAAAGTTTCTTCCCTTCCCAGTCAGAAAAAACCTGCTCTGGAGTGTGCAATGTGCAAGTTTTAAGATCTGAGATATCCCTTCACATTTTATTTTCTGATGCTTCGTATCTTTCCTGTTGCCCAATTGCGGGAACAATTCCTGTGGGGCATAATGAGGAAAAGCCAATGTTTGCTGCACACAAATTCTTCCTTCTATCAATGACCCTGACACGGATGTGGATGTTAAAGGCACTTTCTGGGCATTCCACAAAAGTCTGATGTGAAGCTGGAGGAGCATTTTTTGTTAAATTTATTCTCAGATGCCACAATTAAAGACTGACATGTTTGCAGAGCCAGCAAAGCAGAAACAACCGTCGAGGCCACTCCTACAGAGCAAAGGAGAAGTCAGGGGGTACAGTTATCACCTCTGAACCTGCTCAGCTTGGCTTGACACACAGATTTGCAGGAAAATATGGGGAGATGATGCATATAGATGCATGAATTTTGGTCAGATGCAACAATTGGTGTGTTGCAAAATACACAGAATGGCTCTGAGGCCACAAATCTCAACGAGTTGTGAGTCACTCCCTCGAAGCAGCTCAGCCCACACTGTCTGCCCACTCTGCACCCCTGAAAGTCAAGACAATTCAAGAGTGGTTCTTCTTCCCTTGCAAAAATGCAAGGGAATTATAATTCTATTATTATTATTTTAATTATAATTAAAATTATATATTTTATATTTATATGTTATATATTTAATTATAATTATAATTATGGCTCTTAATTAAAACCTCAAGTGGAATCCATGACCATCTGTGGAGGTTTTCACCCGGTGTCCACCAAAACCTCCAGGCCTTTTGAGTGCTTATCTTGTTAACAATAAATTTCAGTATTTAGCACCTCTGAGTTTGCTTTGCCATGATCTCTCAGCTGTTTTTTGCATTTTCTCCTTTTCCTTTCCCTCTGGGAAAGGCGGGGCCTGGAGGTTTGGGTGGGCAGTGAGAGAAAACACCCCCAGGTGGTTGCAGAAGGAAAGGTTGGAGCGTCACCTGCCACGGCTTAAACCATGAACCTGAAACCAAACGCTGAGAGGCACAATTTCTGAGTGGCCTGCCCAGAACACACAGGGATAAAAGTGATGCCTAAAATCCTGGAAAATAGGCACTCAGAAAAACATTAATGGAGAAAGAGAGATCAGCACCTTTCTTGGGAGCTCCCACGGAGGTGCACACCACTGCAAGGACCATACACACCCCCCGCCCCCAGTGAGGTTACAGTCTCTGTAATCTTCCAATAATTAACATATAGCTGGAACCAACCATGATTCCCATTTCCCTCGGTGTCCCACCCCCCAGGGTCCTAAGCTTTGCCCCCCTGGAGCATCTCCATGGGTACTGGACTCTTCTTTTGTTTTGTCTTCAAGTTCTCTTGCAAGTGTCTCTGCAAAGCACCCTGACCTTCAGAAAGCTTAAGAATATGTGAGAAAATTCCTTTAGTGACCCCTAACACCACTTAACATGTGAGCAAGAAAGCCTACAATTCTGAAACTCTGAAGATCTGCAAAATCCACACCAAAGCTTTAGGCATCCAAAGGATAGGGGAGAATTGGCTTTCCACAGAAGATTCCCTCGATTTTCCCTCTCAGCGCTGAGGATCTCCATGGGTTTCTGGTCCTCAGAAGCCAGAGCTGGGTGGAAAAGCTGGGAATTTGGGCGCAGGAGATGGGGAGGAGCATTTCCCCAAGGTTACATTTGAAACAGCTGGAAATTTAGTGCAGTCTGGTAAAACTGAGAAGTCAAAGGGACAATTGGGGTAGCATTTCATGAGCCTGGAGGACTTGCTGTGTGCCAGGAATGACCTGGCGGGGTGGGGAGGGGGAAGAAGAATGGGGTGAAGCTCTGCCAAGACGTTCCTCTCCGGGGTTTGCCAGCAGAGGGCACGGGGAAAACTTCGATCCAGAGCAATTCTGAGAGCCTGCAGGTCCTGCCAGGCAGTGCCAGTCAGAGTCTCCAGCCCTGTGGGAGACGTGGGTCTCTTGGGAATGTGCAGCTGAGCGGGATCGTGGGGAGTACGTCGCATCTCAACTCAGGGCTGAAGCGAGCTGAATTTCAGGACTATAAATCAAAGGGAACATTCAGATATGGTGAGGTAGAGAGTACAGCTTGTCTCTTTATCCTGCTTAAGGTGTTTCTGGTATTTTCTGTGCTGTTTCAATTATTTAGTTATTTATTTATTTCAACGGGAAGAGAGGCCAGTCAGAGGCACTGCAATGTAATTGTGGAATTTAAAGGCAACTATGCAAGTTTATTTTCATGTCCCCTATTCAGCTCCGAAGTTTCCCACCAAGCTGCTAATATTTAATAATCCATTTATAGCAGCTGAATGGTATCTTCATAAATTAAACTGTTTACGTTCAAAATGCCCCAGCGCCAACAGAAATGCTCATTCATTATTTAAAACGCAGCACAGCGTGGGAAATGTTGTGTTTTCCCTGCTCGGTGTTGGCTCTGCCCAACTCCGCAGATACACCAGCACCACCTTTCGGCTCAGCTGTGTCCTGACCTGCATTTATATCTTTTCCTCACAGACAGGGGTGTTGAATCCCCCGATATTTCCCCAGGGAACACCTTTGGAAAGTGAAGAGGTGCCAGACTGGGAAGTGAACTCGAGCTCTGGCAGATAAACCCACTCAGGACAACCCTGCTGGTCCCAATTCGTGTTTACACTGAGGTGCCTTTACATTGTTGTGGCTCTAAAAGGGAGTTTTTATAATTATTTTTCTTCTCCTGGAATTGTGTAAAGGTGATTTTTTTTTTTTTAAATATATATAAATGCAAGTCAGGTCCACTAATTATTAATCAGCAATGGATGCTCATTTGGGTCAATATCTCCCTCCTAAAACATGGGATTTACTGCCACTTTGTCATTCACTTTGGTTCTTACTTTAGGTTATCTTGTGTAAAAGGCTCTAAATTCAGACTAAAGATGATTTGCAAATAGCATTCCTCCCTCATCTTCTTCATTGCATTTCCCAACGTGTTCATCGGAATCAGTTGAAACAGGGGGATGGAAATGCTGCTTTTTATTTTGGAGGAAATGCCCCGTCCTTTCCAGACTCACTTTACCTTTTAGTCCACTGGCATCACAAGTGCAAAATCCATCTTACATCTGCACCTGCCACTGGTCCCTCAGCGTGCTCATGGTGGAGCAGGGATGTGCAGCAGCCAGGAATGGAGGGAATCCATGCCAAGCATGGCACAAATCCAGGGCTTTGAGAGGTCTGATGGAATTTTGAGGATATTCCAGAAGAAAGAAAAGAAATACCTGTCTTTAAAAAAATAATAATATTTTTTTTTTGTTTGTTTTCTGGCTCTGAATTGGTTCTGGATAAATAGTTATTTTCCTAATTTCAAAGATTAGAACTTGTGGAGCACGAAGGACCTTGGGAAGGGTGCAGTTGTCTTGCTGGCAGAGAGGCAGAGGCTCCTCTTGGTGCCTTCCCCCAAGTGAGGTGGCACATCCTGCTTGCACAGAGGCCTCTGGAGGTGGGTCACTGCCCTCAGTGCAAAGCCCTGGAGGCTCACCTGGACTCTCCAGGGACACTGAGATCCTTCACTGGCTTAGAGACAACAACCACAACTCAAGGTCTATCAAAGGACATCCCCCTGTGGTGTCACCACACACCCAAAAAGGTGCCCAAGGCAGGAGGACTTCAGAGCAAGACACCTCCAGCAAACTGCAGAGACAGAAACTCCTCTCTGGGCAGGGACAGAATCTGGCACAGTTTGCTGCTGAGTTTGGGCCATTCCGAAAATATCAACCCCCTCAGGATCCCATCCCTTGGGAAAAACTTTCTCCCAGGGCAGAAGAGCACAAAGAATTCCATGGTTTAGAGTTTGTTTGGCAGCTCTGGGGATGTGGAGCCCTTCAGACCTTACCCAGCCTCCATCACTCATTGCCACCCTCTGCCTTGTGCCATCAAAGCTTTATTATTTGCTCATCTACAGCAGAAAAGGAATTTCCTGCGTGCCAGCAGCACAACTGAGGGTGGCACAGGAGCAGTGACCCCTCCAGGGGAAGTTTAATCTGGGCATATTTGAAATGCAGATTCCCAGGAACAACAACTGGAGTGAAATTCAGAGAAATAATCTTGCAATAAAACTCTTTGAACCTGCCCAAGTTTCCTTTTCTCAGGCTCGTTCTTTGGAGTTACTTGGCCACAATAAACAAAACTGGCAAGGAGTAGCTAAATTATGACTTTTTGCTGAAGTTAAGCAGCCCAAAGATCTCCTTGACCCCTTTAGTAGGTTTGTAAGACCTCTTGGAGGTGCAAGGAGTGCTGCTGTGGCTGAGCACACAGGAGGGCAGGGGGTCTGGGGAAGGGGTTGCAGGCTGAAGGAGTTAAACTGATTTTTTAAAAGGCATCTGACACTGCCAGCACCACACCCCTGCTAAGATGTGAATATCAAGTACTTGGGAATAGGCTCAGTGTGTGATTTGTACCTGTATTACATACACACCTATGGCAAAACATATTTTTTTACTTCTGCTGATGCAATTTCAGCCTTCAGGATTGAGAAATCTGGAAAGACTGCTTGGACTGGGGGATCTTAGAGGTCTTTTCCAACCTTAATGACCCCATGATTTTATTGTTCTAAATAAGAACATATGCATGAATGAGAATGTTTTGAGGCCATGTGTGACCAGGAAGAATATAATGCCTTAAAAGAATATTCACATATCTCTGAAGACAGTTACATCAAAGTGGAGAGTCAGAAGAGAAAAGTGTGATTTAAGACTTAGAGAAACTTACTAGTCCCCAAAAAGGTCACCCTGGAATTCTGAAGAGGGACTTTTCACAAGGGAGTGATAGGACAAGAGGGAATAGCTTTAGGTTGAGGGAGGGCAGGGCTGGATGGGATCTTCGGAAGGAATCCTTCCCTGGGAGGGTGGGCAGGGCCTGGCACAGGTTGGGCAGAGAAGCTGTGGCTGCCCCTGGATCCCTGGGAGTGTCCAAGGGCAGGTTGGATGGGACTTGGAGCAACTTGGGCTGGTGGGAGGTGTCCCTGCCCATGGCAGGGGTGGGATGGGATGATCCCTTCCAAGCCAAACCATTCCAGGACTCTGTGCATGGCAAATTAAATGGACAGGCTGTAGAAGAAAAGGGGAACCCTCTGTAGCCATCAGTTCACCTCGAATAGGGAATCACATCATCCATCCATACACAAAGCACAGAGGAGGACCAACCTCTGGGTTAGGTGTCTAACAGTGTCACAGGCTGGACTGAGCTGTGTCTTCAGCACCGCAGGGGCAGGACAGCTCCTGCTGCAGCCTCACACGTGTCCTGCCACCCAGGGAGGCACCGTGGTGTTGCCCTTGAAGGGGAGGGCACCTTCTCACTTGGTCTTGAAACAGAGCAAGGATTTCAAGAGTTCAAAGGAGACTCAGGACCTGGCCCTGAGGAATGCGAGTCTGATGTTAAAATCCGACAGGGAGGGGAACCAGACTCCTACAGATTAACGAGGGAAGATGTGAAGGCAGAACTCCTGTTCTACTCCAGGAGAGGCAACAGGAATAGAGAGTGAGGATCCAGAGAGATAAATAGGCCAGGAGTCAGGAGAGTTCCGTGAGCCCCCAACATGCAGGCAGTGAAACAAAGAAGGTTGAGAAGTTCAACTGAGGAAGAAGAGAGAAAACGACCCCCTTGAGGCTGAAGGAACAGGAACGACCACCAAGAATCTCCCCAAAAGACGACTCCATCCCTGGATCTGCCCAAACCCCAACTGCTATGAATATGATAATTAGATGTCCAAACCTGATGAATATGATAATTAGGTGTCAAACCTGATGAATATGATAATTAGATGTCAAACCTGATGAATATGTATGTAGAAATGTTGTAATCCCTCGAGAAAAACTGTATAAAACCCCAACTTTCCACTGGAACTTCAGAGCTTCTCTGTCCGCTGCGAATCGGGGGCTCCCCAACGTTGCACACAATAAATACCTTTGCTACTTAATGATAAAATTCTGTCTTTGAGCAGCTTTTTCATCCTATTTTGGCATCAGTCTACACTCTTGGGTTGCTTTGTTCACCCCCCCTTTGGGTGTGGTGATCGAATCTGGACACAACCAGGACATGCCCAGTCAGCCCAAACGTGTCCCTGTCCTTCATCTTACGGTCGTGAAGAACCCCCCACATTATAACATTGGTGGCTGTGATGCCAGAGGTGGAGCAGAAAGCAGCCCACAACTATCAGAAAGGTCCAAGAGCTTGTCTCCTTCTAGCTGGAAACCATCACATTGACCAGGAGTTGTATCCCACCACAGCTGGAGGTGTAGAGGAAGAAAACCCTGTCATCTGACATTCTAGAAAGCTGGGGGAGCTTTCTGTTCCCATTATTCAGTAACTGAGGGGGGAACTGGTCCCAGAGCTACCTTATCTATGTTTTTATACCCCACATATTCTTTCAGCCATGGAAAATCCTCAAGTTGCTGCTGGGTTTCTGCTCTCCATCTGAAGAGTCACAGGACTGGAATTTTGCATCCTTGACTGAGCGTTCAGAAAACAACTGTCCAGGGACCCACCCTGGCTGAGCCTCATTCCAGGTGCCTCCAACCACATCCAGTGGAAAAGCTACCCTGACATCACATCCCAGTGGTGAAATCTCTCCCAGCAAAATGGACTACAGGAAAAAAGAAAGGACCAAAAGGAGGGAGGACATTTATCATGGTATGGGCAACACAGGGGCATTCCATTAAAGTTCTTGCAAGTAGTTTAAATTAATTCAGAAAGGGTCTCAACCACACAAAAAAAAAACCCAAAACAAAACAAACCAAAACAACCAACCAAACAAAAAACAACCAAAAAAAGAAGTTTCTAACTAGAAATGCACTGAAATGAGGGAGAGGGAGGGGTTAGGAACTTGCAGGAAGGAATTTTCTCCTTATTGGTCTGGATTGACCGGTCATTTCTTGAAACTCCAAACCTATAATCCATCCCTGTCACATTCTTTAAGTGGGAAAGCTTTGCCATTTAAACCAGGAGGATCCAAACCACACCTTTGATGTGCTCTTTTGTCACCTCCCCAGTCAGCATTTGGTCCCTGGCTGTGAAAGCCTCGAGCTGGACAGACCCAGCACGTTGGCACCACCGCTCAGAGCAGCGTCACCGTGCAACTCCCAAGTGGCAATTCTCTCCTGCCAACCCCAAACTGTTTGCAGCAGTCCCTTTGCACAGGATCTGCTGGATCATCAGTAGGGTAAATGTTTTGTTTGATGGAAAAAAAACCTCTCTCGGTGACCCACTGAGCCAACCAAGGCTCTGTGTTAAACAGCACCCTGCATGTCAGCCCCGGAGCAGGTGCTGGTGGTGCCCTGATATCTTCAAGCACATCATTGCAAGCACCAGAAGATTAGTTGCTGCCAAATCTCCTAAGTATTTGTTTTTTAAAAACCAGCTAAGAACATCTTATGGAAACTGGCCTGTTTGAGGGTTTTGATGTCACTGCTTGGGGCTTCTAGCTCTCTGCAACTCCACGACAGGAGGGGCGAGCCTGGTGGGGTTTGGCTTCTTCTCCAGGAACAGAGAATAGGAGAAGAGGGAGCGGCCCCAAGTTACACCAGTAGATGTTCAGGCTGGAAATCAGGAGGAATTTCTCCTGGAAAGGGTGGTCAGGCCTTGGCAGGGGCTGCCCAGGGAGGTTTGGAGTGCCCAGCCCTGGAGGGGCCCAAGGCAGGACTGGCCGTGGCACTCAGAGCTCTGGGCTGGGGCACAGGGTGGGCATCGGGCACGGGATGGGCTCAGGGGGATGGGGGGGCTTTGCCAGCCCCAGGGATCCCGTGCTGAGGTGGCAGCACTGCCACTGCCTCCTTGGGCACAGTGAGGGGCAGGGTAGGGAGCCACGGGGTAAAGAACCTTCCTGAAAGAGCCCAAGCCCTAATTTGCCAAGCCAAGTGAAGGCCTGAAGGAGTTTTGGTTGCTTGGACAGCATTGTCCTCCAGCTCTTCAGCTCCACAACGCAGTGAACCAGTGATTTCACAGGACTACACAACTGCACATAAAGAGTACACACAGAGCCACTCCAAAGCACCCCAAACACCTACAGACAAGGCACTGGCACCCTTTGGTGTTGATCATGACTGCAGCATCCCAAACACCTACAGACAAGGCTCTGGCACCCTTTGGTGTTGATCATGACTGCTTTCTTCATGTTTACTTTAAAATAGTAATGATCTCCTTTTTATCTTAAGCACGTGAACGATGAAGTAAAACAATGTCAAGTCCAAGGAGGAAATCCTGAGTGGCTTCAGACAATTGAGATCTGACACGTACTGTAAGTACAGTTCTGCTTTCAACAGATTAAAGCTCTCTCAGATCTATTTTTTGTTCTAGTCAAAGGCAGCCACGTTGCATAAAACATCAGGGGGTTTGCTTTGATCAGATGCATAACTTTACGTTCCTTGTTAAACAGTTATAAAAATAAAAAAGCCTTATCAGAGGTAAACTCAGAGGATATTTACACTTTCCCAGTGACAGCTCAGTCGGGGTCTTGGATTTAGCACCCCTTTCAAGATGTAAAAAAAATTATTTGTAGAGCAAGTTTGCAAGTTACATCTCTAGAGGAGATGAAGGAATAACCCACAGCTCTGTGCAAACCAGGTCCCACTTGGGGAGGTTTGTTGCCTTCACTGAAGGAAACCTCTGCTTAGTATCACTGGATTAGAACAGCATTAATGGGGTCTTTTTGTGCCACTCTGGAAGTCCACAGGAATGATTAAACTGTCTTAATTAAGTCTAAAGATTTTCTCAGCAGAGGAGATTATCCCTCGGAGAGGCCTCCAGAGCAGTTCTTTGTCTTCCCCAATTAGATCCGATGTGAGGTGTGAATGGCAAAGCCCAGAATGGGGAGCTGCCAAAACCAGAGCCTGGCAAGGACAGGGTGGTGCTCAACTGATGGCTTTGTTTATATGGGGGGGTTAAGGTTTGTCCAAAAATAAAACCAAATTTGAGTTATCAAGGCTGTGCATTGATTCTCCTCAATGCCATGGAAAAAGGAGGTTAATGAACTGCTGAGATGCTCTTCAATCTTATGGACTGGTTCCTCAGAGCCCTGCTCCTCAGACACAGGGACTGGTTCCTCCCAGCCCTGCTCCTCAGCCACGAGTGGCATGTCAGAAACAAGCTGTGGGGCCAGCCCTCCCTCCCTTCATCCTCTGCTCCCACCACATCCCTCATCCCACCCCACAATCCCTCAGCAGGCGAGCCAACAGTGGGAATGCCAGGGCCAGGGATGGGCACAGGGACCTCCACAGAGCCCAGCTCAGCTCTGCAGGCTCAGCCTGGCTCTGGTTAGTCCAGGCTTAGGTGGTGTCATGAACAGTATCTGACCATCACACAGAAACAGGCTGGAGCAAATCCCTGGGATTTAGGGGAACTGGAGCAGGAGGAATGGCCTGGAACCCACAGCTGCAAAGCATCAGTGCCTCTGCTGGAGCAGATCTCTGGGATTTAGGGGATCTGGAGCAGGAGGAATGGCCTGGAACCCACAGCTGCAAAGCATCAGTGCCTCTGCTGGAGCAGATCTCTGGGATTTAGGGGATCTGGAGCAGGAGGAATGGCCTGGAACCCACAGCTGCAAAGCATCAGTGCCTCTGCTGGAGCAGATCTCTGGGATTTAGGGGATCTGGAGCAGGAAGAATGGCATGGAAGCCACAGCTGCTTCTGCTTCCCAAACTGAACTGCTTTTGATGTCATCCCGTTCATTCTGGTTTGTGTTTTTGTCGCACACTCCCTGAACAAAACATCTGGAATGTGTTAAGCACAAGGGAGGCAGAAGGTGCCTCCTACATTTTCCTCCTTGTTTTGGGCACTTAATGGCCTGCCTTGCACAGGCCTCATTTACCACAGCCAGTGCTGGCCCCAGACATCCGTCCTTGCTCCTTCCAAAAACAGGGATACAAAGGAAGCTGAATTATGCAATGGCAACAAATTGTTTTGGAATTGTGGAGACGTGGAATGGTTTGGGTTGGAAGAGATCTTAAAGTTCATCTCATTCCAGCCCCTGCCATGGGCAGGGACACCTTCCCCTGTCCCAGGTTGCTCCAAGCCCCATCCAACCTGCTCTTGGACACTTCCAGGGGTGGGTGGTGTAGCCTTAGCAATTCATTCTGCAGTGGCAGAAGTTGCAGTTTCACACCCAAATAACATCAGTCACTTCTGACTTGCCTTCAAAAAAACTGAACTTAAATTCTCCCTGGCTGAGAATTTAAGGGAAAGCCCAAAACCTCATAGTCCTCAGGTTTCTCTGCCCAGCTTGGCCACAGCCCTCAGGGAGGGCACACAGGGAGAGTGTTGTTCTCACTAGGGGCAAAATATCTTTTAAGTGGGATGGTGTTAAATTCCCTGAGGCTTTTTGGCAGGTTTGGGGATAGGTTCACGAGTGGGCCTGCAGGCTCCAGATGAAGATGGAACCAAGGAGAAGCCCCAGGCACTGCAGAATGGTCCCCTCCCTGCAGACATCAGACCCCTCTGCCACCCCACCCTTGGGGCCCCTCATGTACCCGCTCATCCTCAGTCCTGGCTGTATTTATGGCACCCCTGAGACCTGGGTTTGTGCTCTCCCCAAGCTCATGGATTCCTGCTTTGGGGCTTCTATTCCCAAACATTTCCTGCCAGAATCCTGGAGATTGGGAGCATCTTGGCTCGGCCTTTGCCAAGTTTGTGGGGTTTGGCACTCACAGGTTAAACAGCCACAGGAGGAGTTCCTGTTCCTGTTGTATCCAGTCTTGTGGGTTTGGGTTTGTCTAAAGGTTAATTATTGGCCCTTCATCTCCGTGCTCTTGGGGCTTGGCACTCATGGGATAAACACCCACAGAAGGAGTTCCAGTTGTACCCAGTCTCGTGGGTTTGGGTTTATCTAAAGGTTAAGGATTGGCCCTTCATCCCCATGCTTTTGGCATGCACAACAGTGTCCTGTTTGTGTTGCCATGGGGATTCCTCCTGATGGCCCCTCCTTCCCACCTGGAGGAGGGCCCCTGGATGGAGCTCAGGGGGATGAGTCACATCCCTACAGGGGCACTGACAGCCTTGGGGCATTGCCAGCAGAGCAAACACCAGTGGCCACGCAACCACTGGTTGGGAACTGCTTGGATGCAGTTCCATTTCCCCTAAATCCCAGGGATTTGCTCCAGCAGAGGCACTGATGATGCTTTGCTGCTGTGGGTTCCAGGCCATTCCTTGGATGCACCAAGTCCTTGGGAGCTGCTCCTGACTCCTCAGTGTGAGAACCTGCACCATGGGTGTTCCACCAGAGCCTGCCTGGAGGTGCAGGGGCAGGAACACGAGCGCAGGGCTGGGTGTGAGACCCACCCCTGCAGAGCTGAGCCCTTCCCACTCCCTCCACATCCTTCAGGGAGACAGTGTCTTCCACGTCCTGCACCCAAAATAATCCGTCCAAAATAATCCATCCTCTGATGTGCCTTTTGCTGCCTCCCAGGAATGTAACCTTGGGTGGAAAACCAGATGAACCAGGGATGGAAAGGAGGGGGAAATGAGAATGGAAGGACTTTCTCAGCCAAGGGAAAGCTGTGTGTGTTTGTTTCACACGATTTTGTCCTGCATTATCCCCCTCCTGTCAGGTTACTTTTGCTATAAATGGTGGGGAAGGTTGGAAGCCCCAGCGTTCTGCTCTGCTGCAGAACCAAAGGAAGGTTGCAGTTTTTAAGTTTCTCATCACACAGAGAAGGGTTTTTCCATTTGAAATTTATGGGTGCAGAATGAGGAGAGGCTTTTTGCTCCAGACTGCAGTGAAATCACAGCTGTGGGTTTTACAGAGGAGCTTCTGGGCAGCCAAAACCACTTCTAAGGTTTGAAAAATCACAGCGTCCCAGGATGGATCGGGTTGGAAGGGACCTTAAAGCCCACCCAGTGCCAATCCCTGCCGTGGGCAGGGACACCTCCCACCAGCCCAGGTGGCTCCAAGCCCCGTCCAACCTGGCCTGGGACACTCCCAGGGATGGAGCAGCCACAGCTTCTCTGGGCAAGGACTCAAAAGGAGGGAGTTTTATGGTTTTAGCGGAGGAAGGGGGGTCTGGCAGACAGAATCCCCCAACCAGCAGCCCTGTGAGGGCCCAGCTCAGGAGTTTGGTGCACGTGGGGACACTGTCACCCCCTCCCCAGGCATTTCAGAGCACCAGCTGCTGATGGACCTGCAAACCACAGAGTACCTGCTCCTGGTTTCCAGCAGAATCTGCTGTTTGATCCCAACAGGCTCAGAAGAATTTCCCTTTTTCCCCTGCTCTTTAAGAAATCCAAGACTAAAGGCAGCAAAGAGTCACTGTCAGTGCTGGGGCTGGTGTGATGCCCCCACACCATCAAGCTGTTCCCCATCTCTTCAAAAAACCAGGGAAAGCATCCCAATAATGATCCAAATAAACTGCCTGAAAACAGTACATGGCAAATATAGTTTTATTTGTTATCATCTGATAACACCGTGGCAATACAAACTGTATAAAGCATGATAAAACTCTTCCATAAAACAGAGTAGGTACATATCATAAAATAGAAAATACAAATATGACTTCACCAAAAGGAAATATAACATTAACGAGAAAATATTACAATAATATGATGGTACCAGTTCCTTCCCATGTTCCAAAATGGATGGAAAATAGTTAAATTACACAGCACTAAGATAAGTTACTTGTATTCCCTCTCTTGATTTCAGTAACCCAAACAGAAACAAAACCTACTGTTCAAAGGCAGAAAATGTTATTTAATCACAGAACATTCCATGTATACTTGGAGCAGCCTGGGCTGGTGGGAGATATCCCTGCCCATGGGAGGGGGTGGCACTGGGTGGGCTTTGAGGTCCCTTCCCACCCAAACCATTCCGTGATTCTGCAGCGCAGTGGCTGTTCCAATAAATGCGTTTTAATTACTTCCCTTCTCATGGAGTTCAGCAATTCCAGTTTCTGGAGGTGCCACTGCATTTTCTGTGTGTTTGGAGAGTCACCTCAACACTTGCTGAGGTGGTGCTGAAATGATCTCTGGCTGTGCTCAAAAAAAGATGATTTAAAATAGCCCTTAAGACTTGACCTACTCCCCATTCTTCCCTGGGCACGTTTTATCCCTTCCCAGGTAACATTCCCACTGTCCCTCTGCAGAAATGGGATGGTTCAGGGGTGGGCAAATGCAAAACCACTGCCCATTTGTGTATAAACATTTTGGTCACGAATACACCAACCAACAGTTGACAGGCAGGTGCTGGTAACTCAAGGATTCAAGCAATGCATTTTTGAGGATCAAAAGAGAAATTGTAAGAGGTTTGGGGTTTTTGCTGAGTGGCACAGACATTCTTCAACGGCAGCAAAGTGGATTTCAATTTGGTTTTTGCTGCTAATTCCACCTCACCTTTCAAGCTATGCCCAGTTGACATCAATCCAATGATAATAAGAATGATCATAATCATGACCCCCCAAAAGAAACCACTGTTGACAATTTTATAAGCAATAAAAAAAACAGAGACACTGAACGCAATGACCTCCGAACCCCGCAATGCCACAGCTTTGAAATCAGGCCCTCAGTCCACTGAAATGTTTCTAGTTTGGGGTTTTTTTGGTTAAAAAAAGCAGTACAAAAATGCTACTGCAGCTGGAGAAGTGCCAGGGGAGTGAGCCCAGGAGGGACACCCTGCCCAGATGTTCGTGCCTCCAGCTGTGCGTGGCCCGGGCACGGCCTCTACGTGTGGTTGTTGCTGAGGTTGCTCTTGTTGAAGAACCTCCTGGCCTCCACACTGCTGAGGGACACGGAGCAGCGTGAGGGGTTCTCCTTCCTGTACTCAATGCTGTCCACCAGGGCCTCCTTGATCACCTGCAGCACAGGGACACAGCCATTTACCCACTGACAGAAGAAGCCCCTTCCCACCCATGCCTGAGGATTTCAGAGGGCAGATTTTGACAGAGTTCCATAATTTGGGTAAGTTTGCCCGAGTTTCTCACAGTTTGGGTGGTACTCAGAGGTTATTGAGCACTTCCTCACACATCACCAAGGACACGCTGTCTTGAAGAACTCCTGTGAGGACTCCAACTGAGGCAAGGGTTGTGGTCAAGACAGGAGAGTCAGCTCCCAACCCTTGGAGAGGCTCCCAGGGGCAGTTTTGAGGGTGGGCACCAGGGAAAATGGGCACCACAAGTTGGGCATAGTCATCGATTATGGTAACTATTGAAAGTTATCAAAACTGTAACATTTGGGCCACGTGCATGTGTGAGCTTTTAGTGTGCACCTGAGAGGCTTCCAGAGAAAAGGAGTCACTTCATCTGTCTATCCATCTGTCCATCCATCGATCCACAAACCATCCATCCATCCATCTCCATCTATCTATCTATCTATCTATCTATCTATCTATCTATCTATCTATCTATCTATCTATCATCCATCCATCCATCCATCCATCCATCCATCCATGTCTCTGCACCAATGTTGTCAGGACAGTCTCTGGCAGGGTTTTTAGGCATCACCATGGTAACCACTGTTGCTTCCATTTCTAACTCTGCTCCATCCCTGAGCAACGGGCTCGATGAGTTTTATTACAAGAGCTATTTCCTAACTGTATAAAACACTGATGTTAATGAAGATATGAGGGAAGAAGTCACACAAAAATGTGCAGCATTTACACACTGAGCCCCAATAAAATTCAGAAGGGTAAATCAAAACATGAAGCAAATCCATATTTAAAGGGTATAGGAAATCATTATGATATTGAGAATTATCAAATCTTCACTTTTGCTTCCTTTTTCCTCATTCAACAATTTTCTTTACTATATTGATACCCCCCCTGTCTTTATTGGGATGATCATTTACACTTGCCACTCCACAGATGTTGGGATCTCTCTGTTGTGCTGCACCTCCTCTCAACTACAAATAATTATTCCTGACTTAGTTGAGAAAGAAATTTATAGGGCTCTTCACAGAAGATTTCCCATTTCCTCTTTTCCCACTCAAAAAACTGAGTAAAAAACCTGAAGAAAATGTCTCCCCCCCACCCCCACCCCCACCCCGCAAGTGCCCT
>VXAU01002088.1:28610-70680 GCA_013399695.1 Formicarius rufipectus
CCTCTGCTCAGTTACCCTGAATGGTTTGGGATGGCAAATGGGCAAATAGCAAGACAAGAACCACATGAGACAGTCAGGGACAGTCAGCAACCCCCTGTCTGGAATATTTAGGGCTTTACTCCCACCTCCCCCTCCCCTCCTGAGCACCCTGAGCCCTCCCCACGTACCTCTATGTTATTGAGGGTGTTGAACTCCATCAGGTCGTGGAGCCTCTTGAAAGCCTCGTTGGGGTACTGGAAGTTGAAGGTAGAGAAAGGTGTATTTGGGTCATCAAAAATGTCAAAGTCTGCGAAATCCTTCTCTGCCTGTGTTTCCCTGGGAACTCCTGCACGGGACAAACACAAAGACACCACCTCAAGGTCTGGTCTGGTCATTCCCCTGCTGCTTTGGAAACGCCTCCTGTGGATTCCTGAAGGAGAAGACTTCGGGGTGGAGAGCCAGAACATTCCTAGTACACGTCCACCACCTCATTCTGGAGGAGCAGGACCCTCAGCAGCAGGAACTCTGCTCACCTGGAGCTTTGTACTTCCGAAAGTCGATGTTGGCCAGGACAAAATGGATTATGGTGGGACAGTCCTTCTCCGAGGAGGTGTCCTTGGGTTTGAAGACGTAGCACTCCTTCAGGCCCTCCCGGTCAAACACGTTGGGGTCTATTTTGGGGAAGGGGAGCTTGTTCATTTTAGCCCATTTCTCAGCCAGCAGAATTTCCTGGGAAGAGATGAAAGGTTCAGGTGCATAAAAAGCATCCACGGAGAAGTGAGGAGGTTTGGAGAGAGACACGGGGCAAATGGGCTGGGAGAACAAACCAATAAACTGTTCTGTCTCCAGCACAGGAAGGACATGGACCTCTTGGGGAGAGGCCAGGGCAGGCACCACCATTCTTGGAGGATGGAACACCTCCCCAAGGAGGAAAGGCTGAGAATTGGGATTGTTCAGCCTGGAGAGGAGAAGGCTTAAGGTGATCTATTTGTGGCCTTCCAGGAGCTGCAGGAAAGATGGAGAGAGACTATTTACAAGGGCTGGAGGGACAGGACAAGGGGAGTGGCTTCCCACTGGCAGTGGGCAGGGATGGATGGGATACTGGGAAGGAATTCCAGGCTGGGAGGGTGGGCAGGCCCTGGCACAGGGTGGGCAGAGCAGCTGTGGCTGCCCCAGCCCTGGGAGTGTCCCAGGCCAGGTTGGACGGGGCTTGGAGCACCCTGGGCTGGTGGGAAGTGTCCCTGCCCATGGCAGGAGAGGTGAAACAAAATGATCTTTAAGGCCCCTTCCAACCCAAACCGTCCCAGGATTCTGTGATTTGAAGGACTAATCAAACCATCCTCTGCACAGACAAACCCAGTGTGGCAAGGGAGCACCTCCTTGAGCTGTGGTGACTCACAGGAGGCAAAGAGCTGACCTGCCCCAGAAGTCCTGGGGTGAATTACAGAGGAAAAGCCACCCAGGGTTTGTTCAGCAAACAGAGCACTGGTGCTATGGAAACCAAGGAGAGTCCCCAACCACGGGGCACACATTGTCCTGCTCGGCCACATCACGGCCAGAGCGGGGTGGGAAAGCACCCTGAGAGAAGGAGGCTGCAGAACAGAGCTTGCTCTTCCTCCTGACAACTCAGTAAACACAACAGTTTGTAAATAATGACTCAGAAGCACGTAATGAGGGCGTGGGAGAGGGAGGAGAGGGAAGGGCAACAACTCTAATCTCGGTTTTTCAGGGAAACAGGACCCTGCTCTGGGTGGCTGGTTTGGATCCGTGGGAGATAGAAAGACAGGGGGTTTCAAAGGACAAGCACTGAGCTCCGCAGGCTGATGTCCCCAACACAGGACTGGGTCGATGCTCCCACGGACACAGGCCCACTGCTCAGGTGGCATTTGCCCTTTGCAATAAGAGCAGAACCAGTGGGACCACCCAGGCAGCAAACACAACCTGTCCCTGTCCCTTCAGCACACAGCCTGTGTCCCTGGACTGCTGGAACCCCCCCAGTGCAGGTTCTCAGCCTGAGGGGTCAGGAGCAGTTCCCAAGGCAGAGGCCTCAGTGACAACGATGTATCTGCAGGACGACCTTGGCCAACAGTGACCTGAGAGGAGAACCTGCTGATGTTCCATGGAATGAGACACGGGAAGAGCTCTGTGAATAAAGTTAAAATTCAGATAGAGAAGAACTGTGTGAATTCCCCAATTCTATAAACTATATCTCAGCTGATATTTAGCTGTAGCTGTGTGTTTTTGGATAGTTTGGATGGAGTGTGTTAGTTTTAGAAATGTGCATAATTGTGTGTGAAGAGAGTTCCTACTGGTACTTTTGAGATCCCTCTGCAGTGGGGCATAAAGATGCAAGAATGGAAACACTGGGAGGAAGGAGAAAAAAAAAAAAAAAAGCCTTTTCTGCCATTCGTGAGTGGAACTGAAACTTCGAACAAAGAGGAAGAAACTCTCCTTTCTGTTTTTGATGCAGTCAGGGTGTCCTATTAACAGCTCAGGCTTACAAAGCTTCTTACTGAGACATTAAAACTGTGTCAGTGCAGAAAGTGGTTGGCTCCTCTGGACTGCATCTGGGAATGCAGCCACAGCACTTCCTACACACCCCTTTGTGCCCCAGGAACAACATTCCATCCCCTGTAATGAGGCTTCAGGAACAACACTCCATCCCCTACAACTGGGGCTTCAGGAAAACCTGAGGCAACATTGACATTTCCCATCATTTTTTTTCATGTATCATGGGAAATTTTTTGCCTTTTTAAAACTGCAGTTTAGAGAAAACCCTTCAGGATGCCCCTGGACTTCCAAGCTACTTCTCCATGTGTCCCTAAACGACCCCAAAAACTGCAGCTGATGGAGACAGAAGGCTCAGTGTGCAGGGTAGGAATGACAGGGAAGACGATATACAACGTTTTGCACAGATTCCATGCGTGGAATGGCAAAAAAAGGGAAGAAAAAGATGTTTCAGAGAGGATGGCCATGCTGAGTCAGCAAATTTGGCTGATGGGGAAAATGCTCATGACAAAAAAGGAGATACATCCTGATACAAACAGAATATTAAAGGTAGATAGAGTGGGATTCAGAGAATTAAGGAAAAATGAAGGCTCTCAGCCTTCTCAGAGCTCTACTTTTCCCAGTGGCCACAAGAGATCCAGAGAATGCAGAAATGAGTCCTTTTTATTCTCCTGAAACTTGTCTTTGCATTGACAACACCAACGTGGAGCCCCTTTTGCCATTGCTGTTATTTCCTGATGTTGCTTGGGCATTTTGCCCTCAATAGTAAAGAAGAAGGAAAAAAATACTCTCCTTGTTCTAAGTGAAGTTTGTCTGTAAGACAAAGAATGCTCATTGCTTTTCAAACTGAAATGTTTCCTGGGCTCCCTTAAAAATTCTTTTGAAAATCTTCTTGGGTTTGAAATAAATATTGCCTGGTTTTGAGACTCATAGCAATGCCAAAATTCCTGGGAAAAGGCTCAAAACAACATTAGGCATCAATAGAATGGTTAGAAAAGACCTCCAAGATCATCAAGCCCAACCTTCGACCAAACCCCGCTGCGCTCACAAACCTTACCATGAGGTGAGCACCTCCCAACAGCCTCTGAAATGCTGTTTTTCCCCTCCCAGTTACCAAACTGGTCCCACGTGAAGCCTCTGGGGTGAGCTGCAGCTGTGTGTGTGCACAGGTTGTACAGACACAGCTGTGCTCCCCACACTTCCTACAGAAAACAGCCCTGCTGTCCAATCCCTGTCTTCCTGCTGCTGGTTTGGTCTGGCCTGAGGAAGCAACTGGAAGAGTTAACTGAGTTAGGGAAGGTCCTTTGCTCTGTTAGAAAATTGCCAGATGCTTGTTCTGCCTGATCCCTGATGGACAACTTGGCCTGTTCTATTTACTGGGCCAAAGCCTTGGAAGAATGCTGGGAGTGCTATACAGTGAACCCAGTGGTCACAAATCAGGGGAACATGGACATTGGAATAAGGCAGGAAGGCCTTGAGCCAAGGAGTTTGGCAGCTTGACCAGCCAGGACACCTCACAGAGAAAGGTGGAGAGGGCACGGTGAGAAAGAGGAGAAAACGAGCCCTGAAGAGGCTGAAGGGGGGACAGACCCCCCAAAACTGTGCCAAGAGAAGAGCCTGGAAGGCTCCACCCCAAGCTCTGCCTGAACTCCACCTCTAGGAATGTGATACCGAGATGTCCCAACTCATGAATATGCATGTGAAGGTGTTGTCATCTCGAATGTCAACTGGATAAATTCCCTGGTTTCTCACTGAGACTTGGGAGCAGTTTGTGCCGTGGAACTGCCTCACTCCCAACGTTGGCAATGAACACCTTTGCTGCTTGAAGACCAAAGTGTCTCTGGGCAGTTTGTTTATCTCGTGCTTTCTGGCCTCGCTGAAGGGGTTTAGGAATCCTGCAGTGGGATCATCCCAGTGGGATGCCAATGGCCAGCTTGGCTTTGTGGCAGTTTCCACCCGGTGTCCACCCAACCACCACCAACTCAGGCTACACCTCCACCAACCCAGGCTACACCATCACCAACCCAGGCTACACCATCACCAACCCAGGCTACACCACCAACAACCCAGGCTACACCAACAACAACCCAGGCTAAACCACCACCAACCCAAGTTATACTACCGATGACACAAGTTACATCACCAACTACTCAAGTTACATCACTGCCAACTCAAGTGATGCCACCACCAGTGACCCAAGCTACACCATCAACCAACTCAGGCTATGCTACCGCAGCTGGCCCAAGCCACACCATCAGTGATCCAAGTTACACCACCACCAACTCAAGACACGCCACCATCGGCGACGCACCTTGCACCACCGGCGACCCAAGTTCCACCACCAGCTCAAATGCTGGTCACCGTGGTGGGAAAAGGGGCAGGATGAATCCTTGGACTGGAGACCACAGAAACCTATGACGTACTTCCAAGAGGTGACTTCTTTAGCAGCACTGCAGGGATGGAGGAGGTGCATTTCTGCAGGTGAGGACATGAAAACGTTCCTCTCCGTCACGGCACACGGGGGGAGCTGGACAGAGGGACCAGGGCGAGGGTGAAGGACCTCAGTACTTAACACCGACATCAAACAAGACTCTGCAGTCAGGGTGAGAGCAGAACTTCCCCAAGAACAGCAGAGTCACTGCTCCAAATGAGTCTCTTTGCCTTTCCCGTGTCAGTTCTCACATGTAGGTCACATAAACAGGACCTGAGGCACGGGGCAGCAGTGTGCCTTGACATGGCAAGGAATATCCCAGTGGCATGGGTTTCTGTAGATGAATTTTGGTAGAAGGAGGGGCTTCCAGGATGGTTTCTGATAGAAGCTGTCAGAAGCTTCCCCTGTCCTGTGGAGCCAAGGACAGCCAGGGCCAGGAGGGACCTCCTGCTGGTGGCCAAAGCTGAGCCAATGAAGAATCACAGTCACAGCTCTGGGAAAACATCTTTGAGAATTCAGGAGTGTGGGGCAGTTGGGAATTCCAGCCATGGGATAACAAAACAGAGACCAAGGTGGGAGCAGGAGGAGGAGAAGGAGGGACCCCACGGGAGCAGGGGGGGAAGGACTCAAAGCTGTGCCCCCCCTGCAGCCCCTGGAGATCCCTCGGGGTGCACAGACCCCCCTGCAGCCCATGGGGTGACCCCCAGGACAAGAGCAATGGCAGCACCAACACCTGCAAACCCCCATTCCCTGCTCCCTGGGACTGCTGGGAAGAGGGAGGAGAAAGTTGTTCTTAAGACTTATTTATTTCTTACTTTTTAGCTTTAGTTCTTCTCTTGTCAGTAATAAAGTTCAGTATTCAGCCACTCTGAGTTCGCTTTGCCGTTATCTCTCAGCTGGTTTTTGCCTCGGGTTTGGGTGGGCACCAGGTGCAAACTGCCACACCCAGTGGCACAGACACAGCAGCACGAAGGCCTTCTGGCACCATGAGATGTGTGAGCCCCACCACTGGAAGAACCCACCTGAGCCACCTTGAGCTCCTGACCCCAAAGCAGGGAATGGGGTGTCCTACTTACCTTGAAAGGAGGGCTGGAGTCGCTTGGCCTTGCGGAGAAGTCGAAGGAGATGATGAGGTCGACGCCTCTCTGAGGCCTCAGGATGAGAGGGTAGGGCAGGTTGAACGTCAGCCCACTGTCCACGATGTGGATCTTCTTGCTCTTCACGTCCAGGGGCTCATAGATCCTCTCAAACTCATCAGGATCTGCACAGGGTACGGGGAAACCAACCCCACCGGGGCCATACGAGTTAAGAACTGAAGTTCTGGAGGGCTTTCCAGCATTCCCCCAAGGGCTGGAGACCACAAAGGATTGCACATGGATGGGGCATCCCAGCTAGACACACCACCAGCTCCAGGGCAACTTCAGCTCTTAACAGCTGGGAAATGAAGTGGTGGAGAAAAGGAGATGGAAGGGCCCTCAGGAGGTCAAGAGCACAAATCCCTGTCCCAAGGCACTCATGGAGGTGAGTCGAGGCAAAACCAGAGGGGACAACTGGCCAAGTTTGATTCCAGCCCTTCCCCTTCACCCCAGCATCCCTAGGGCCCTGGGCACAAATAGGTTCTGGCATCAGAGACAGGCTCCCAACACACCCCTGGCAGTGCCAGGAGGGCAGTGCCAGGCTCGGTTTGGGTGCCCCATGACAGGATGAGCAGCAGTGCCCATCAACCACAACACTGCAAGTGCCACCTCAGCACGAGGGTGGCAAAGTCCTGGGACAGGTGCCCAGGGGGAGCCTGGAGTCTCCCTCTCTGGAGACATTCCAAACCCACCTGGACATGTCCCTGTGTCACCTGCTCCAGGTGACCCCACCTGGATGGGGGATTGGACTGAGTGACCTTCAGAGGTCCCTTCCAGCCCTAAAGAGTCCGTCACCCCCTCAGTGTCCTACAGGCTCTGCCCAAACCTCATCCCCAGGTCCCCTTGATGAGGGGAAGGGGCAGCCTGTGTTTATTTTACTTAGAGCTGATGATGCTTATTTTGTTTGCTTATGCTTATTTTGTTTATGCTTATTTACCTAAGACTTATAATGCTTATTTTCTGTGCTTTTATACTTATCATAGAATTTGCCTAATAGAACGAAATTTACTCTAACAAAACTCACACAGTGTCCTTGAAAGGGCCATGCCAAGAGGCCCAGGACTTCTTGGACCAATTAAAACAGCCAGGATACCCCATGATAAATCAGAAAACATGTCAAAAGAACAAGATAAGTCCAATCAGACCAGTTACAGTTGCCAACAAGACTGGTTTGGACCAGTTTGGAGCAAAAGGTAAGAAGTTCACAGGAGGAAGATGCTTTCCTTCATCCCTAAAGCCCCCCAGGGACCCCCGCCCTGAATTCCCAGGAGGAACAGCGCACGGGCAAGGAGCAGCAGCACGGGGCGGAGAGAATGGGAATCAGTTCCTGAGGCTCATTATAATAACCCCGCCTTCTCCAAGGAAATCATGTTTATGCCTCAAAGACAAATGAAGATGTATCACTCAGTTGCATAGAAACCCTTTGTTAACCCAACCAGGGGCGCATGTTTTTGGAGGAGCGATCCCCCCTGCGCCCGGGCCGGGAATAAATGGAGCTCTCTAGAACCTCACTGGGTTAGAGGGGTTTTATTCCAAAAACATCCTCCCATGCCCTCACCCTGCCAGTGGTGTGCCAGGGTGGCACCCACCGGTGCCCTCTGCCAGCCCAGCTGATGGACATGGTGTTTGTCCATCATTCCCTGAGTGCAGCTCAGGAAAACCATCCAATCTCCCTGCACTTTTCCAAGTCTCTGGATGCTGCTCAACATTCCCTGCTGGATTTTAAACGTATTTCTTTGCTTTCTGCCTGCGAATTAACGCTGGTGCCTGCAGAGGGCACTGCGAGCTCGGCAATGCTGCACACAACAATGCAATTATCTCGGGTATAATTCAATTTATCAGCACCTCCGTATCTGCAATGGAAGTGATCTGAAAAAAAAAAAACAAAACCAAGGTGTTTTAACGCAAAGGAAATCCATCCAAAATAATTGGAACTCCTGTTCCTGGCGTTTAAAGAGCAGCACGTTTTGAGCTCCAAACAAAATAGTCCACTTTTTGTTTCTGTTGGTACCTCCTAGAGGGCACTTCCCTAAGAAATGAGGCCCTTTTTTCCTACTATCTGCCCTCATTTCTAAGGGAGACAACACTTTAATCTCTGCTCATTGCTAAAAGGATAGACAATATAGACAAAGGGATAATATATAGATATATAGATAGATAAAGGGATAGACAATATATCTGCTTATAGTCGCAGTTTAGAAACAGATATATTTCATAATCAATGAAGATAAATAATATTTATCAAATCCATCATATTTCTTAAAAAAATTGTAAGAAAAATACACTTAATCCAGTTCCTTTTAGCACAAGTGGGGAAGTTTTGTGCAAAGACAACATGTCAAAACGCATTAAATCCTTGTCCTCCACAGAATTTCCAAAAGTTGCAGAAACTTTTTTGTTCACGTTTTGCCTTTTCTCCCGTGACAAACCCTGAATTTGGAAGCCAACAGTGATCCTCTGAACAGGGGCAGCAGTGCTGGTGACAGGAGTGTGTTCCTGCAAACACAACGTCCTGCTGACAAGGCACTGAAGAACCAGGTGGTCCCCTCTGCCTGAAAACCTCGCGACTCTAACCCCAAATTTCTCCTAATGACTTTATGCCGTTTGAAATGAGCAAACACTAGAACGTCACTGATGAACTTGTAATGACCACATCAGACTGGTTTGGGTAGTCATGGTCTTCACGGAAAGCTTTGGGTTGGAAAGGACCTTAAAGACTCTCCCATCCCACCCCTGCTGTGGGACACCTCCCACCCACCCAGGTTGCTTCAACCTCGCCTTGGACTCTTTCAGGGATCCAGGGTCAGCCACAGCTGCTCTGCCCAACCTGTGCCAGGGCCTGCCCACCCTCCCAGCCAGGAATTTCTTCCCAATATCCCAATCTAATGCCATCAATAAATCTGGAATGACCAAAGACTGGGTTGAGTAGTTGTGGCCTTCTCTGACTACAGGAGCATTTACCTGATGGGTTTATCCCTTTCCTACAACTCCTTCCAGAAGTTCATTTCTCACCGTTGCACTGAGAAGCTCCAGACTGGCATTTTGTGTCCACATCACGGGGCCAGTAGCTCAGAGAGCCACAAGAACCACCTGATGGCACCCCAGGCCATGACCAATGTGCCACCTGAGCTGTTTTGGGGAGCCCGAAGGCCACCCAGCAGCAGCAGCTCCCCAGGGAGACAAGGCAAGCAGGCAGCCTGGTCCCTGGCTGCCCTGGCAGGGGTGCCAACTTCCCTCCATGCCAGAAAGTAGCAGCAGCCCCTGTTCCCCAGGTGTGCTGCAGGGCTGGCTGGGAGAACCTGGCTCCTCTGACACTTCCCAACCCCAAATGCAGACCCACCACTTCCCCAAGAGGCTGAAGCGGGGCTCTGAGAGCCCAGGACAATAAACCTGCAGCTTCTTATGGAAGGTACAAACCCCTTTGCCAAGCAGCTTTCTGCCCAGCAAACAAGTGGATGTGGCACTTGAGGATGTGGTTGTGGCATTTGAGGACGTGGTTGTGGCACTTGAGGACGTGGTTGTGGCACTTGAGGAACGTGGTTTTAGCACTGGGCATGGGTTTGATGGTTGGACTTGGTAACCTTAAAGATCTTTTCCTGCCCTAACAGCTCTGTAGTGCCCAGCGCCCCCCTCTGCTTTTATCACACACACAAAGAATTGTTTGGAAATAAATTTAAAAAAAAAAATATAGGAAAAAAGAGGCCAAATCTGTCTGAGACAGTAGCTCCAGTGGAAACATGGGAGAGGGCAAGGGCATGTGCTACTGACGTGCATGGCCACGGTAGTTTCCATAAATACTGCAGTGAAGGAGCACAGATGATGGGCTCTTTTGCCCTATTGTTATGCACTTGGCCTTTTCCCCGAGTCATTCCGGTGTGTTGTAATGTGAGGGAAAGTAACAGAACAGCTCTGAGCTCTGACATCATCCAGAGGGTGTAAAGCTCCATCTGAGATGAAATCAGAAAGTACAGAACCTACAGGAGAGCAAACCCAAGTGTTTTCCTCTCAGCCCGAGCAGGTGGCACTTCTGCTGCAGCCCCTAAATCCAACCCCAGCAATGCCCCTAACTTCAGCCACACTTCATCCTCTGACAAGGTCTGGGACAACTGGAGATGTAAAATATTATTTATATCCTTTCTGAGTCACCCATTTCTCCTTTGGAGTGTCTGGTGATCAAGGGAAGCAAGTCCTAAAGCATTCCAGACTTCTCTCTGCTCTCAAGCTGACAGCTCAACTGATCATGGTGGGAATAAATACGCAAAGTTTTAATGCATCCAAGTGCCTTGGTAACAGAAGTGTTTTAAATTTTAAATTCACCCCAGAGTTTCCATCCTCTTGACTCCTCAGGGCTTCCATGCAGGAGGAGAAGTCCCAGCAATAAAGTGTGGGCACATTTCTGACCCCACTGAATTTTATATGAACTATTCCTGCAGCTTTCCCAGGGTTTTGAACTATTCCTGACTGTAAAACTGCAGCTACTCGAAGCTGTCAGATTGGAGTGGTTACTCCAGCTCTGAGAGCGTGGCCTTCAGCTGCCACCAAAACCTGCTGTTCTCTCCAGCTCTTCCCAGACTTTTCCCCCCAGGAAGTTCCAGGCCCTCCAAAGGAATTGTCCTCAGAGGTGCAGGCTCGTTTTGACAAGCCACCCTTTAATTGCCATTGAAATGAAACCCTGGGAAGCTGAGAGTTGATGCTGCAGATCAGCCACATGTCTTAATTATGCAGAAATTCTCATCAACTGTCATTTTTTCCAACCATTCATTTCCCACCCGCTTTCCTGCCTCTTTTACAACCACTATAAATATTAAGACTACCCAGTTGTAAACATCTCGGAGATGGTAAAAATATTTAGAAAGCGGAGTCCAGATGGCAACTGCTCCTCAGCCACTGGAGGGGTTTGTTACATCAACAAAGGCTGCTACTGCAGCTTTGAAATGACATCTGGTCTGCACTGCTGCCCAGTGAGCAGTGGGGACAACCTCCTCCTCTGAGGGCTGAGGAGATCACACCAGCCATGGCTGGTGGAGCTGTGCTGTGGAACACGATCATGGAACGGGTTGGGCTGGAAGGACCTCAAAGCCCATCCAGTGCCACCCCTGCCATGGGCAGGGACACCTCCCACCAGCCCAGGGTGGTCCAACCTGGCCTGGGACACTTCCAGTGAACACAACAGTGTGAGGAGAACATAAGAAACGAACTGATTTTCACTGAGAAGGTTGCAATGAACACTGCCCAAAGCAAAGCTTCAAAATCCTACTCAAACGTGACCCCTAATTCTTCACCACTGCTGTCCAGGACACCACAAAACTCGTGGAGTGGGGGCAAACCCTGAACTTCTTTGGCAAATCAACAGTTTCTGAAATTCTTCTCTTCCTGAAGTCTACCTGCCATGTGGGTGCTCCTGCACATCAGCCACCCTGAAAGTGCATTGCCATGAGAAGAACACTCTGTCAGCAGAGGGAGGATCCATGAGCTGTGTCAGGGCAGGGGCAGGGGGATCTCAGGACAAGGCGCTTCCCCCAGAGGGTGGGGGGCACTGACCAGGCTCCCCAGGGCAGTGGGCACGGCCCCGAGGCTGCCAGAGCTCCAGGAGGGGTTGGATGATGCTCTGGGGCACAGGGTGGGATTGTTGGGGTGTCTGTGCAGGGACTGGATGGTCCTGTGGGCTCCTTCCAGCTCAGGAGGTTCTGCGATTCTACAAGTGCAGAAGTTTATTGCCTCCAGGGCTTTTTCAGGAGACAAACACAACAGAGGTGAGCTACGAAACTTTTGCAAGAGGGAAGCCCTGGGGGAGAACAGGGAAAGGTTTCACTTCCAGCAGGCTCAGCAGCAGCAGGAGACAGCACAGGACACCCTTGGGAGAAGTCCAAGAGAGTGAGAAAGTGGATGTAATGAAGGGCACCCTACACAAAAGCAGCCTGGTTCCCTCTGCCAGCAACTCCTTCCAAACCCAGAGCCACTGCCCCTCCAGAAGGTGTTGGCTGGGGAGGCAACAGCAGCACACAGAGGTCACTGCGTGGTGCCCGTGTGGCCACCTCACACCTCCTGCTGCTGGCCAAGCCCCACAGGAACATCCTCCTACCCCCATGGACGTGCTGTTATGACCTCCTGGTGAGGTGGGAGCACGCTGATCTCTGCTCCCTGATCCCAGCACAACATTCTCTGGGGACTCACCCGCGACGGCCGCGTCGAGCTCGTCCTCCTCCACGGACTCCTGGGCCAGCAGCTCCACCAGGGGGGACAGGGGGTAGCAGCTGTTGAGGTTCAGCCCCAGCATGAAGTTGTGCACCTTCCCAGCACGGCCCTCCCGGGTGTTGAAGAGGGCACTGTCCCCCACCAGGGCCATGAGCATGCGCTGCACCCAGCTCTCCTGGCTGCTCTCCTGGCTGCTCTCCCGATGCTCCTCCACGCCCTCGGTGCCTGCACAGGGCAAGGACAACCCCAACCAGGAGACACACTCAGTGGAGGATGGCCAACTCCAACCCCAACCAGGAGACACTCAGTGGAGGAAGGACAACCCCAACCAGGAGACACTCAGTGGAGGATGGCCAACTCCAACCCCAACCAGGAGACACTCAGTGGAGGATGGCCAACTCCAACCCCAACCAGGAGACACTCAGTGGAGGATGGCCAACTCCAACCCCAACCAGGAGACACTCAGTGGAGGATGGCCAACTCCAACCCCAACCAGGAGACACTCAGTGGAGGATGGCCAACTCCAACCCCAACCAGGAGACACTCAGTGGAGGAAGGACAACCCCAACTCTTCTGGGGCCACCAAAGCCATGGGGCTGTGCAAAGGGGAGGTCCTGGGTCTGTGGGATCGGGGCTTTGCCACAGCGCTCTCGGAGCACTTTGGGGAACCTCACACGCTCCTCTTTTCACAGGCCATGGGAGGTCATCATCTGCAGAGGGCGTCCCTCAGGGAAACAGGCTGGGAATGTTTTAGAGGGCCTGAGCCACCTGGATGAGGGCAGTGGGTCTCTCTGTGACTGCAGACTCTCCTGGCCCTGGGGCAGCCCCGAGTGGCCAAGGTCTGTACTCCACGCAGACCTACAAGGTGTGCACTGACAGCCTTCTCCATCCTTGGCTGACTGCCAGAAACCCATTTCTCCTCCAGAAGGCATCCAAGGGAATGTCACAGCATGGGAATTTGAAAATAACCGAAAACACGCTCACAAGAAGCTGCAGACTGTAATTAATATCTGGGGTTAATTAATTGGAGAGGTCAATGAAACAACCAGCCCTCAGCGTTTGCAGGTAGAGCAGACCTGGGCTGGCACCACCTGGCATTCCTCAGCTGCCAAAACTCAACTTCATGGGGTGTTTTGCACAAGAAGATGGTTCAGGCTCAAGCTTGATGCTTTAAACCCAGCTTTTAAAGCCTGGATTAAAGGAGCTGAGTTTGATGTGAGCAGGGATAAAACAAGCACTGAACATCCCAAAGCAGAGGTTTTGTACAGCACCCTCTGGAAGTGAGAGGGTTTGCCAAGGGCTGCCAATCACAGGTGGGCAAATCCTTCCCCATGGCTACAAACGGTGAGAGAAATGGAGCGTTTGGTGTTGGTTGGAATGAGCAAACAGGGGGCCCACAAACAAACAGAAAACGTGGCACACAAAGCTATTTTACAAACACAAAATGTGGCACACAAAGCTACTTCACACAGAAAGTGGCACACAAAGCTATTTCACAAACACAGAACGTGGCACACGAACCTATTTTACAAACACAAAACATGGCACACAAAGCTGTTTCACAAACACACAATGTGACACACAAAACTCTCTTACACATCAGGGCAACTGAAGAAGCAAACGCTGAGCTGAGCTAGTGCCAGAATTCCCTGTCCTCACACGGGCCTTGCTCTTCTTCCTGCACCCCCTGAGATCCCAAACAGCTGCATTCCCATCTTTGTTTTGGCTGCTAAAATTCTATCCAGCTGTTTTTTCAGTGAAAACCATTGTTGTCCCCAAAAACACCACCAAATCCAGAAGGCACGTTTAGGCTGAGCCCGAGACTCTGACTAAACCCACAGAAAGCCCCAGAAGGTTTAGATACTTCAGGCCAGTTTTCAATGGGATTTTTTCTTCCCACTGCCCAACATCCCCTCTGTGGTTGTGCCTCTCCTGGGAACCTGGATTTGGGCACTGCTACAAACACTGAGCCAGGCTCCAGGGATTGCCTGGAGCAATCATATCCCATCACATGGCACTTGGGAAGGGGCTGGAGGACACCTGTGAAGGTTGGAAACATGAATTAACCCCTCCTCAGGTGAAGATTTGCCCAAGAATCCCTTGAAAACAACAGACAGTGGTAGTTTGCTGGGCTGGTGGCAATTCCAACACACCCCAGTTGGAGCAGGAGGCACAAAGTCAAGCCAAGGGCGCCCCCCAGGGTCTCCTTTTCCACAATTCTCTGTTTTGCTGAGCTACAAAAAAGCTGCTGAAACCCAGGAAATCATGGGATGAAAACAGAGCATCTCCTTACCTTTTGGGTGATGTGATTCATCATCACTGTCTGAGCTGTCATTGCTCACAAGGTGCTTCAGCCTAATATTTTCTGGGGAAGGAAACACAAAATTCCTTTAAACTGCTGGAGTTGAACTCTTAGGACAGCTCAGAACTTCATAACCACCTGAGTCACGCAACAACCACAGCAGTAGGGAACACAGCTGAAGATCTTGGCTCTGCTGGGAGCACCAGAGCCTGAGCAGCAGGAATTGCCTTCAGCTTGCAGGTTTGGGGCTGAGAAAACAAAATACAATCCCTTAAGCAGCATCTCCCACCCCTCTCTGCACCACGTGCCTGACACACTTCATTCCCCCTCCTACTAAAATTCAGATGTCTGGCTTGTGTCCTCTCAAGAAATCCTAGAGAACTAGAGAAAAAAACCTCAATTTCTGCTATTTTTTTAAAGAAGAGGAATGCTGAACCTCATTCATGTACATATGAATGGGGACCCTTAAAAACAGAGGGGGGACAAAAGCCAAGTTCTGTTGGAGAATTTGTGGAAAATACAGGCAGTGCATTGAAAGAAAACACCTCTCAGAACATTCAGTGAGAGAAAGGAAAGCAAAAAATGACTGAACTCCTCTGGCAAAACCCTGCATTTGGTGAGGTTAACCCTTGTTCTTCAAAGGCAACTCGTTCCACTAGCCAGGTGAGGTCTGCAGAGGTGACACCAGGGGAGGAGGCATCACAGGCTGGCACAGCTGTTGGCACTGCTGGAAGGCAGCCCTTCCTGAAATCCAACAGGAGCCTCATCCTTTTATCCCAGAGACAGGCACTGAATTCCAGTGAGAACAACGCATCCAGACTTTTGAAGTCCAAACCCCTTCACTCCCCAGTAAAATAGTTGACAGGAATCATCTCTAATGGAAATTTTGCAGAAGAACTCCAAGGTCATCAGGTCCAACCCCTTGAAGCCAGATAAAATAAACTGAATTTCACAAGGAGAGTATTATCAGCTAAGTGGGCTTTTTCCCATTAAGAATGAAAAGAAAACAACACCTTTTTTATTTTTTTTCCTCTCCCAATGCTTGGTGGCATTGCTGTGCTTTGGGCAGCCAATTCCGACAAAGGCTGTGACTTCTCCCCAGAGCAATGGCAACCACACTTTGCACCTTCTGCTAGGTCTGAATTTCATTCCTCTGAGCTGGAAGGGAAACCTGAAGGCAGAAGGAAGTGCATCACCCCAAAGTTTCACTGGGCTTGGCAAGGAAGAGCGGGCACAGCGAGAGCACTGCTGTTTCCTAAAGGGCATGATGCCCCCTCAGACTTACAGACCCCACCCCAAGAAGCCTCCCAGAGCTGGGACATCACATCTCTCCTTCAGTAGCTTTACTTTTCCACAGCCAGCAGGTCCTCAGGGACTGTTCAAACAGCTTCAGTGCACAAACATGCACCAATTCTGGAGCCGCGACAGGGACGGGGCAGAGCGAAAGCCACCGACCACCAATGGAAGCCAACAAAGCCAACAAAGGGACCTTTTGGATATCAAAGCATCTCTTGAAATCAACCCTGATGGAAAGTTTGCTGTTCCCTCTCCCAGGTGTGGTTTCCACGTCCTGTGGGCAAGCCCAGCTCTTCTGATGCCCTCTGGAACTCTGCCCTTCACCGTGGTGGCACCACGGTGTCACCTGGGCCACCTGCAGCTCCAGGCACAGGCTGGGGGTGAAGCCACAGGAATATTTTCACAGCTGATCCCCCTTGCCAGGATATTCTTAAACCTGGATGTGAAGTGAGATCACATTTTGTCTCTCAGGATCTTTGAAAAGCAGGACCACACTTTTCCAGGATCCCATTCCTTGACAGGGATGCTCCACAAACAGGTGTGAACACTCAGGAGGAGCATCAGAGCAGGAACCTGCAGGTCTCATTTGCATCCAGCAACAAACAGGTTATCAAACACCTGAATTCCATGATTTTAGGAGACAGAGACAGCCCAGAGACATGGGTGGAACGATTCTGTTGTTGGTTTTTTTTTTAATCATCTCAATAGACATTTTCTTTTCTCACTCTTCAGGAAAATCTGTCTGAAAAGCACCACTTGTTTATGGGTCAAGCATCCCCCTGTAATGCTGCCTTCTCAAGAGGAAACTGAGTGTAAAAAGCCTTTCAACATTAACTACAATCTGGAATAAAACACAGTAAAGGCCAAGCTACAACTCTTTTTTTACAGTCATCATCCCATTTGAGCATCAGGAATGGAACCAAAATCGCTGCAGCAGGTTGTGGGCAGAAAGGAACAATCCAACCACCCACAGAGGATCCAACTGAACTGTGTTTTACCAATCCCTTGAATAACACAGGGCAGCGCCAGGAGGCTACAGAAGTGACTGACAAGTACTTGTCAGCCTCTGATCTCCAAAAACCAGCAGAGCACACAAAGAGTTGGGTCTGTGAACTCCCTGAGACCTGGAGAGAACAGCAGCGACAGGAAGAGGAGAACACTCCTCACCCCCTTTCTCCACCTCTGCAGCAGCCTGCAAGGTCAGCAATTAAAGTCAATTAATTCCATGCTAAATGACTGCCAGTAGTGCCATCCTGCCCAAGAGGCAGAGTCACTGAATCCTGGCAGGAACTGCTTTGCACAGGAGAATTATTCACTGCTATTACCTAATTCTTCTTCCATGGTGGGACCTTTGTTCTGAGAGTTGGAGACACCAAGCACTCTGTTAAACAATATGGAAAAGGCACTGCCCCAGACACCTGGAAAGGGGAAATAAAATAAAAATCAATGGTAAAAGGAGAAAACACACATATTTTAATGAACTATTTAATCACTGGCTGCTCCCTGAACACACTCCTTGTTCTGGAACATGCCAAGTGAGAAGCTCAGGTGTCCATACCAGAAACAAAGAAAGAAGAAATGCCAAGCCAAGTCTGGCAAATCTTTCAAATTCATCTCCTCCAACAAACTGAGAACTCTTCCCCCCAGCTCATACTGTGCCTGCATTTAAAGCCCTTGCCCAAGAACTACTGGCATTGCTTTTCTTCTGAAGCCTTTTTCTGTCACGTACTCACCCATGAGGAAATGCAAAGGATTCTCCTTGTACTTCTTCACCACTGTGCCCATGAAAAACTTGCTTCCAAACAAATCAGGGGACATGAAAGTGCCATACTTGGCCATGCCAATCTCGTAGGGACTGAATTCCACCCAGTCTGCAAAATCAGAGACAAAAACTGGGCTCAGTCAGCAATCTCAGCCTGAAGAGAACAGGGAGGAAAGCACAGAGGTGAATGAAAGCTCTGAACAAGCCAAGGCATTGCAGTGACATGAGAAGCTGCAGAACCAACAGGAAGGCTCTGAAGAAGCTAAAAAGTTGGTTTCAAATGAAGGACTGTAATGTCTCAGCCAGGAAGGAGTTCTTGGGTTCAGTCTCTGTTATCCCAATAAACTCTGATGAAAAAAACTGAGGCTGAAAAAGCAGAAGTATAAAAGGAGTGATCAGGAATGAGAAAAACACAAGGACAGCTGGTTTCCATCTCAAGCTTCGACACGATTCCCTGACGTGCATGAAGGGCAAGGTGGGTTTGAGATTCAAGTTTCTCTTCCTTCCCTGCAATTCTACCAAATATGTGGCAGGAAAATGCTTTTGAGTGTCACAAAAGTTGTGAAACATTCCAGGAGGGGCACTTGCATTCCACCCAAACCTAAAGCTCCTGGTGAAATGCAGTATGGAAAGGCAAAGCTGAGAGGCAGCTGATACACTTTGGAATTCAAGCTTTGCCAAAGATATTTTTTGAAGTCTGTTATTGAACTGAGAGCTCAAGAAAAACGTGGAGGGAAATGCCCAAATGGGCTTTCTGATCTCAGCAGAACATTTCAGAAGTGACTTACACCCTGCTGCTGCAGGTCTTCTCTGAAAAAGGACTTTAGCTGACTTGGAAATCCTTCCTTTGATACCAAAGGAGTCGCTCACATCAGGGAAAAGCGGTGTCAGAAAGGGAGCAGATAACAAGCAAAACATCTCCTGCCTTTATGGTGTCTCACCCATTCACCTGCTTCACCTCCCCTGTTCTCAGCAGTGAGTGACTTGACTGCTTGGGCAAACAAATCAGAAATAATTGTGCCACTGAGAGGCAAAAGATTGAGCTCTGGAAAGTGCCCAGACGTCATGGAATGCCAACCCTCCCTCGGGACACTCCCTGCTCCCCTGGCATGTGGAGCAGAAGGTCATCACCTGTCCTGGACAGGAAACATTTAATCAGGGCTGCTGAGAGCTCCGTTTGACAGGGCAATGCCAAGGCAAATACAACATCCTATTTTCCAAATAACACACCCACAAATCTGCCCACTTGCTGGGGCAGAAGGAAACTCCCTTGAAGATGCAGTCGTGGAGTCTGTCACAGGTTTCTCCCCACGGGATTTCCCTTCAGGGAGTTAAACATGAATTGACAGACAGTCAGACTCGGAGAGGGGGGGCAGCAAAGGTGGACTGAGAATTAGAAACCATTCAGGCTTTGAGAGCCCACCTCCAGCTAGAAGGTGACTTCTCAGATCACACCTCAGTCCTGCTTAAGGAAATAAGATTTCTGCTTTAAAATTAAAGGGCTGCAGCATAACTTTCTGCCACTGCAGAAGCTCCTTGAGACAGAGGCCACGAGCAGAGCCTGGAAGGTCCCTCAAACCCTGGAATTCCTGTCTCAGGGAAGCCCTGCCTTCCCAATTCTGTAGCACACAGCAACACTCACTCACAGACAGAACTTTACGATGGTGCCTGTCAAGAACAAACCCCCCAAATCCAAGCCAAACATTAAATTCCACTGCCTCTTCAACCCTGGGTCCCAGGATCTTCAGGTGTTTCCTTGCCATTAAAGAAGCTGTTATAATTAAAAAGAAAGCTATCTTAAACTAAATGACTGTAATTATGTCCAGTTGAAATGAGTGGTGCAGTTGAAACAGAACCATCCAGCACCCTACAGAGGGACAGAGATGACAGACTCAAAGGAGCAAACCTGAGATCCACAGCCAGAGGCAACAGCTTCTCCAGACCAAAGGAAGGTCTTTGGGTGCTTCCACTCTGCTTGGCCCACTCTTAACTAAAGATCATTTTGTTTTTCAAACACTACATAAGCAACTCAAAGAAAGTTTATCTGACAAAGAAGCTCATCTAAAAACTGAAAAACTATTTTTCAGAAAGAAAGGTAGCAGTTTCCTAAGTATGAGAGTCAAAGGCACATTCTGCCATGAAAAATTTAGCCTAACTTACAACCTCATCTTCCACTGCAACCAAAGCTTTGAGAGCAACAACTGTTCCAAATAACTGTTTGAGGAAATGCAGTGACTTAAAAGCCTTGGGCAAAGCACTTGGCATTGCCCTTCTCAGTCTGTATGAAACAACACCCAGAGAAACACCTCCTTATCTTCGTGTAGCATCTCCCAACCTGGACCCACTCTCAAACGGAGTCTCTGGATGGGATTAAAACCTCTGGATTAACCAAGAGGAAAAGACCCCTTTGCATCAGGAACACTTTCCACTGGGCAAAGAGCACATTGAAATGGTTTGTTCAGTGTTAATCACAGAGTCATTCAGGTTGTTAAACATCTCTAAGATCAGCAGGTCTAATTATTCATTTCCCCCTTCTCAGAGAGAGGAATAATCCTGCAGGACTGAACACCTTTAGCTGTTGGATACACTAATGTTAAGCTGTTTTTCCCTGCTGGAAGCACCAGATTCCTTTTTGTCCTGACTCCTGAGCTTAGCTCCTCCATGGGGAGTCAATGTTCTTTCCAAGTGGTAGGAAATCAGTATTTTAACAGACAGGGAACAAGACCTGGTCACTCCTTCACATTTCTCAGAGATCCAAAGGGGCTGTTCCACTGTCAGGCTCACTTTCAGTGAACAAAACACTGAAACTCAGAGCTGTGGCCCCCCTGCAGCCCATGGTGATGACCATGGTGGAGCAGCTGTGCCCCTGGAGGTCCCTCGGGGTGTGGTGTTCCCCCACACTGCTGGAAAGAGGGAGGAGTGGGAGGGGAAATGTGGGGGTTTTTTAAGACTGATTTATTTCTTACTTTTTAGTTCTTATCTACTTAGTAATAAATTCAAGTATTAGAGCCATTCTGAGTCTGTTTTGCCCTCATCCCTCTTAGCTTTTATTTTTCTTTCCCCAGGCCAAGACTGCCACACAAGAAATACCCACCTACCCAAGCAAGTGAATCCCAAATTACAGTCACTGAATGGTCTGGGTGGGAAGGGACCTCAAAGCCCATTCAGTGGCACCCCCTGCCATGGGCAGGGACACCTCCCACCAGCCCAGGGTGCTCCAAGCCCCGTCCAACCTGGTCTGGGACACTCCCAGGGATGGGGCAGCCACAGCTTCTCTGCCCACCCTGTGCCAGGGCCTGCCCACCCTCCCAGACAGGAATTCCCAACATCCCAAGAGGGCACTGGGAAGCCATTCCCTTGTCCTGTCCCTCCAGCCCTTCTCAATGCTCTCTCTCCATCTCTCTTGGAGCCCCTTCAGGCTCTGCAAGGCCACAGTTGGGTCCCCCCAAAGCTTCTCTTCTCCAGGCTGGACCATCCCAGCTCTCCCAGCCTTTCCTCCCAGCAGAGCTGCTCCATCCCCTGCCCATCCTGGTGCCTCCTCTGGACTCTCTCCAGCAGCTCCATGTCCTCCCTGTGCTGTTCCCCAGGGCTGGGGCAGCTCTGCAGGGGGGTCTCACCTGGTGGGGCAGAATCACCTTTGGATGCACCTACCATCCATCCCTCCATCCCTCTATCCATCCATCCATCCATCCATCCATCCATCCATCCATCCATCCCTCCATCCCTCCATCCACCCCTGTGTAGCCCCTTGTTATCAGGCCCTGCTGTCACATCCCCAGGAACCAGATACAAGAAATCTCAGAAATACTTTTTTAAAAAGGGGGTTTTTTTTTGTCATCCACACACTCCTCTCTCCTTCCCTCAAGTGACTCGAGGGCCAGATGGGACCATACCTGCAAACATCAGCTCTGACACATCTGGTTTCACATGCAGGCATGTGAAGAGTGGCAGGGCACACTGGGCATTGTTGGTTTTCTCCTTCATGTTGCTCAAAGTGGTGTCCATTCTCTACAGGAAAGAAAGAGATCAGTCCCAGGGTGATCCTTTAGAGGTTTGCTGACATTTATAGATAGATATATATAAATATACATATTAAAATAAATAAATACAATACTATATATATACTTATGCAAAGACTCCTCCTTTCTCCGAACTTTGAGAAGGAAAATGGACAAATTCAGTTACCCCCTATGAAAACCAGAAGAATTGGTAAAAGGAAGCAATCTGCCTGAATGCCTAGTAGCTCACAATTCAGGAGGGCAGGAGTGGGAGAGGACAAGGGAGGAAGATGAAATCAGGATGTGATACAGGAGCCAAAAAGCAAAACAGAATTGCTGGACAAAGCAAGTTCTTGCCCTCTGCTACTGTGAGAGATGAAAACAAGGAAAAACCTCTTAGGTAGGGTCAGGTAATGCTTTTCAGCCTGTGCTGCTTCTGAAAAGCCAGCCAAGATCACTCAGCAAATGGACTCTTAGGAGGCTGAAGTGTGCTGTCCAGGAATGTGCTCTCACCCAGAAAATACAGTGGAGGGCAACCAGGGAAGGCTGAACATCACCATGAGGCAACAGCACTGGGAGGGTTATCTCCAAAAACCAAGAGCCACCTCTCACTCCTCTCAGGTCCAGACTGACACTCAGTGTCTGGGGCTTTATTTGATTGATTGGGTTATCACTCAGTATCTGGGGGTTTTGTTGGCACCCCCACGGTGCAGGTGCTCAGACTGAGGGGTCAGGAGCAGTTCCCAAGGCAGAGGCCTCAGTGACAACGATGGATCTGCAGGACGACCTTGGCCAACAGTGACCTGAGAGGAGAACCTGCTGATGTTCCATGGAATGAGACACGGGAAGAGCTCTGTGAATAAAGTTAAAATTCAGATAGAGAAGAACTGTGTGAATTCCCCAATTTTATGAAATATATCTCAGCTGATATTTAGCTGTAGCTGTGTGTTGTTGGATAGTTTGGATGAAGTGTGTTAGTTTTAGAAATGTGCATAATTGTGTGTGAAGAGAGTTCCTGCTGGTACTTTTGAGATCCCTGTGCAGTGGAACATGAAGATGCAAGAATGGAAACACTGAGAAGAGGAGAAAGAAGCCTTTTCTGCCATTCCTGAGTAGAACTGCAACTTCATATGAAGAGGAATAAACTCTTCATTTCTGTTTGTGATGCAGTGAGGGTGTCTCATTAACAGCTCAGGCTTATGAGCCTCTTACTGAGACACCAAAGCTGTGTCTGTACAAAAAGCTGTCAGCTACAGGTTTATTGGGTTTACACTCAATATCTACTCCCTAAGGGATTTCCTAATCCCTTGGGAAACAGGGACCCCTGAGCCCCCTCAGCCAAGATCAGAACTCTGCACCTCTGCTGCTGAAAGCACTGTTTGAAGTGTTTCAAATCTAATGGCAATGTCCACCCGTGGAAGACCCACCCCTGTGACTATCAACACGTTTCAGGCCAAATCCAGCTCACCTGAAGTCCCTGTGCCTGATGCAGCCACCTGGGGTGGTTAAATCATAAAATGAAACCCTCCTGTTGCCTCTTTTTCTCAGAAAAACACGTAACCATAGGCGGGATGTGCCTCTTTCACCTGGAAATTATGCAACTGCTGCTTTCCTGCCAGCAGAATGTGCTGGGAGAGGTCACCCCACACGGTGAATTCTGCTGAACTGGCCTGAGCAGGAACTTGGATGGCTGATCCACAGTGCCAGGGCTTTGCTGCAGGCACCCAGGGGCTGAGCTCACAGCTTCTCCATGGGTTTTTGGTTATTAAAAGAATGAGTTGCACAGTCCCACTCCATGGAGTACTGGGGGGGTTGATCCAGGAAGGAGGGTGCCCACGTGTGGCACCTCTTTCCATCCCTTCCTGCTCTCAGAGCTCTTTGGAACATCTGAGGAGCCTGAGCTGTCCTCCCCCTTGGAGACACTCTGCAACACCTCCCACACCACAGACTCACAGACCAGCCTGAGTGGGAAGGGACCTCACAGCCCACCCAGTGCCTCTTAAAGAAGCAAGGAAAGCACTTCACAAGTGCCTTATCCAGCCGTGACTTTAAACACTCCCGTTGTTAAACGTTACCAATAAATCAAAGAAAAAAACAACAAAGCAGTACCAGTGGTTATTATGCAACAGTTTCACGAGCCTAAGAGCTCAGAACTCACATCATGGATGAGTGTCTCCCCTATCAGCATTCCAAAGATGTCTGTGAAGGTGACGGGCTGCCCCGAGCTCTTCTTGTTCCACAGCGCCTCGATGTAGCGCTTGACCTTCTGCGGGGTGAGCAGCAGCAGAGGGCTGTGGCTCACCGAGCTCATCAGCTCCTCGTTGATCTCCCTGGGGCCCTTAGCTGGGAAATCCGGGTGGGAATACAGAGTGGACATGTACCTGCAGGGGACAAGGAGCCAAGAGGCAAGCCTGGCTCGGTGGAAGTCTCCTGGAAGGTGCAATGAGCTCATAAATGGTTTGGGGTAATCGTTGATCAAGTCGGGTTCATTTACTTACCATTCATACAGTAAATCGTTATTTCCTTTTTCCCCAGGCATGGAAAGCTAAATTATTTGTTTAAGCATAAGGCCAAACACTCAACAGCCATTTCCATAATGTGTATGAGGGAAATGATTGGAGTGTCCCCTTTTATCTGTTTAAGGGACGACAGACAGAACCATCCTAAGCTCCTTGAGTCAGCACCCATAAATTGGGCATCCTGGAGGTCCTGGAGTCAGACACACACAGTTCTTTCACCCCAAGATGTTCTTCTCTGTCACCCTCCAGCTCACTATCACTATTCAGAACTTCCTAAAACATCCTAGTACATCACAGAATCCCAGAATGGTTTAGGTTGGAAGGACCTTCAAGCCCATCCATTGCCATCCCTGCCATGGGCAAAGACACCTCCCACCAGCCTGCCCCAATTAATCCTTGAGTGGTTAATTAATTAATGAGCTGGGGCACAGGCTGCAAAGCTGAGCAGCTCCTGGGGGGCAGCACACACAGCAGCCCCTGCCATGGGGGCAGGCAAAGGGCAGGGCAGGGGGCACAGTCAGCATTGGGGTGAAGAGAGGTGGCAAAAACACTCAGGGAGGTCTGGGCAAAGGAATTCTTCACTCATCAGGAAAAAAAAGGAAGGAGCATTATTCTCAAGTAATAGACTGAATGGGAGAGAGGAGAGAAAAAGGGAAAGGAAAGGAAAGGAAAGGAAAGGAAAGGAAAGGAAAGGAAAGGAAAGGAAAGGAAAGGAAAGGAAAGGCCAGAGTGTCAATGTATTCACTGAACAAGGAAAGGCTGCAGAGGTGACATCAGGCAGCAAAAGGAAATCTGTTCAAATGCAACTGCTGTGATTGTGAGTGCAGCAGGGCAGATGATGTCACTGTTACCACAGGTTTCAGGGGTTTGCATTAGATCAGCCACGCATCCACACTGGCTTTGCCAAAAGAGAGACCTCGCAGCCAGCACGCTGATGTCTTCTGCTCAGAGCGTGGACTCCAAGCTCTTCCCTCCCAACTCAGCCAGGGTTTCTCTCACTGCTGACCATCCCACTGCTCTTCAGCCAGCCAGATGGTATCTGCTGCTTTCCCCAACTCTGCACATCCAGGTCTCTCAAGGGACAGTGACAAATCTGCCCCCACCACCAGTGACAGAGAAGGGTCACCACCACCAGGTTCAGGGCTGCCAACCCTTTAGAGTCCAGTCTGAATGAGAAACTTGCTCCAGTTCATAGATACTTCCAGCATCTCAAAGCCTCCTGGCATTCTGAAAGCCTCCACCTGGTCTGAAATGGGGGAAGAAACCTCCACACAATGAAAAATGACTGACCAAAAGCCCCACCCCAGGAACAGGAGTTATCATTACCTGTTTCAAAGGGGCAGTAACCCTTGGGGTCAGAGCATTCCTGAGAGCCTGTGGAACCAAAAGTCATGTGCTTCCTCGGAGCTCCACCAGGGGATAAAACTCACCCCAGGCAGATCCCCTGCTCATTCACAGTTAGCTACTCCAACAGAAGCCTTTGACTCTTCCTCTCCAACAGACATTCTTATAATCTCACAATTTAGACTGGCAGGAGCCTCGAGGTTTCTGCTCCAAGCTCTGCTCACTCCAGGGCCAGCTTCAGTCACATCAGGTTGCTGAGGGCTTTGTTCAGTCAAGTTCTGCCTTTGCATGAGCATCCCCTGAGTCAGACAGAGAGGATGACACCAAACCCAGCCTCGTCAAGCAAGGATGGGTCAACACATTCCAGAGCTGGGCCACTCTCCCTGCAAAATGGTTTGCCTGGTAGTTAACCAAATTCCTCCTTGTCCTTTCTCTGTGTGCCTCCAAAAAAAACAGGAGTTGTCTTCTTTGCAGCTCCTTGGGAAGCTGAAGACAACAGGGAGGTCTCCCCACAGCACGACCTTTGCCTGCTCCTGATTGCCTCGTTGGTGCTCCCCTGGAATTAATCCAGTTTATTATAATCCAACCCCTTTCCTGTGCTAAGTGGCCCTACACTGGGTTCAGATGCAGCTCCAGTTTTCAAACTGGCACAGCGATGATAAAATCCTGTTTGGTGACGTTTGGGATCCTGCCTGACAAAGTTCAACGATTTCTTAAGGTGCAAAATCCTCCAGTGACATTAAAACCAAGTTTTAAAGTTAAGATAAAAAGAAGTCTGCCATTTGGCACTGCAGGAGAAGAAGGACAGTGTTAAGGAGTGAAAACAGTTAAGAGATTTGGGACTGACTTTGTCAGATGGCTTTGGCTGATGCAAATGACACACCTTTTAAACATGTTACATCACTTCAGCCCAGAAACCTCCAAACAAATAGTTTCAAGGTTTGTAATAAGATGCTTGGAGCAAGTGTAATTTGGGGCTGTTTTTATGAGAGCCAAGAAGACAGAAGGCAACAGGTTCGTAGCAGGCAGAAGAGAAACCTCTCCCAGGCAGGAGAGGTTGAGGCTGACAGAGGTGTGGGGTCCAAAGCACTCTGCAGGCCCCTCTCACCCCCTGCCCCTGCTCAGGTGTGCTCCTGTGCATGGTGCTCCTGCTGAAGCACCCCCTGAGTCACACAGAGGGGTGGGACTCAGCCAAACTTTTGAAGAGTGCCATTATACTTAGAATTGGGGACAAATTTCTTTCTGATGTTAAGCTCCATGCTATATTAGGTGTGAAACAGTTCAAGTTACATAAATTATTTATTATCCATCCTCCTGGAATGTCCATGCCCTTCAGAGCTCCAGCTGTGTCATGCTGAGCGTTTCATGATGCTAAAAAGTAATGACTGCTGTCCCAAAATAAGAGTCTATGAGGAATTCCCAGTGTCCTTCACACCTTTGGAAACTCAGGGAATTCAGTGTTGGGCTCTGGGATACAAATTCAGTTCAGGTAAACATTATCCAGACTCAGCTGCAAAGATTTTACATGGAATGAGATGTTTAAAAGCAAATCTCAACTGAGCCTGCAATTCTCAGTCTGCAGTTAAGCACAAGAAAGCAGTCATCCTTCACTACCTAGTTCATATTGAGACATTTCTAAATTCTACTAAGTTAAAAAAACTAAAAAGAACAATATAACCATATTTCAATTAAATTGAAATTAAGAACATGGAATATTTTTTCCACACAGAGGGGCCTCATACCCACCTCATCCTGGCAGACCTTCCCTCCCACCTGACTAACAAACCACGTTGAACTGTTTCTAAATTAAACAGTGACAACAGGAGTGAGATGAGGCAATCCAGTCATGGCCTGGGCATCCCCAGTAAATCCACTAAGAAGGGCACTACTGGGTCTGAAAAGGGGCAAAAGATCTTCCCAAGAAGCTCTGAAAGGCCCTTCCAAAGTATGCAATCCCTGTTGGGTTGACTGAGTCATCATCTTCCAACCCCAAGGGATTTATTCCTTTTTACATTTCAGCAGGAAAAGAAAACAACCCACAAAATACGACGGATTTGTACCAACAGCTGGAATTCTTCAGTTTTTGGTTATCAAGAGAAAAGAATGAGTTGCACAGTCCCACTCCATGGAGTATTGGGGGCTGATCCAGGAAGGAAGGAGGGTGCCCACGTGTGGCACCTCTTTCCATCTGTTCCTGCTCTCAGAGCTCTTTGGAACATCTGAGGAGCCTGAGCTGTCCTCCCCCTTGGAGACACTCTGCAACACCTCCCACACCACAGACTCACAGAACAGCCTGAGTGGGAAGAGACCCCAAAGCCCACCCAGTGCCACCCGTGCCATGGGCAGGGACACCTCCCACCAGCCCAGGGTGCTCCAAGCCCCGTCCAACCTGGTCTGGGACACTCCCAGGGATCCAGGGGCAGCCACAGCTTCTCTGCCCACCCTGTGCCAGGGCCTGCCCACCCTCCCAGCCTGGAATTCCTTCCCAATATCCCATCTAAACCTTTGACTTGCCCCTCTGCCCCCTGTGCTGCAAGAGAGCTGTGTCCACATGTCTTCTCCACGCTGACAGCCCATGTTTAACATCTGCTGCTAATTAGAAACCTCAGGACTAAGTCACCCCTTGTGAAAATCCATCCTGCAGCATCCTGAGGAAAACCTGAAGCAAAGCAAAGGACCAAGCCCTTACCAGGTGGATCCAGAGAGCCCAGCAATGTAAGTTGCACAGTCTAAAACTCCTGACTCATAAAGGGCTTTCATGACTCCAGCAAAGCCCACCATGGCACGAAATCCACCTCCCGAGCCCAGGATGGCAATCACGGGGACCTGCAGGAGGAGAAGGACACAGTGGCACCACATCACTTCTGAGGAACACTGACAGGGCTCAGTAAGCACAGCACACAATGTCCTCAGCTGGGAGGGACCCCCAAGGACCATCAGTCCAAGCCCTGGCCCTGCACAGACACCCCAACAATCCCACCAGAGGATCATCCCAACCCTCCTGGAGCTCTGGCAGCCTCGGGGCCGTGCCCACTGCCCTGGGGAGCCTGGTCAGTGCCCACCACCCTCTGGGGGAAGGAACTTTTGGTGACATCCCACCAAACCCTGCCTGGACACTCTCCTATGTTGTGTCACCCTCTCCTTGATGGGAGGCCACACCAATGTGTCATCTCCTCGGTCCCTTCTCCTTCCCAAAGAGCTGGAGGGCAGGAGCACTCCTGGCCTGGAGTGTGGGGTGAGAGCACTGCTGACCACAAGCAAAGCGGGGCCAGGAACCATGAGCCAGCAGCATGGGAGGTCCTGCCAAGGAGAACTCCGAGAGGAGCAGAGCAGACTTCCTTCCAAATCCATACTTACCTTGTGGCCAGGGACCAGCAGCACCCAGGAGGTGCAAACACAAGCAGGGGAGACCCTGAGCAGATCAGAGGGGTTTGGACCCTCTTGGAGCAAGAAAGAGGGGCACAGAGGATTGATCTTTCTAGTCTGGAAGAGGAATGGCTCGAGCAGGTGCTCAGGTGGTGACACTGGTGAGCCCCTCGGCTTCCTGACCGTGAAGCCTTGTCTGCTGCTGAAGGTGGTCCATGGGAATACAAAGAGTCCACCTGAGCAGCAAAGCAAAGAACAGACTTGCCTAATTTACTGAGAAGGACTTTGGGCATCAGGATGCAGCCAGAGACACTTCTGGGAGCATCTGGGTCATGGTCTGAAGGAGTAACACTGGGATGTGTGCCAGTCGGACTCAGACTGGGAGGGAGTGGCAAAGGCTTTCTCTGGAAACCAGAAATCATCTCCTACTCTGCCCGTGGTCCTCACAAGGGGGTTTCCATCACCTGCAGACTCCTCCTGCTGAGGTCCCCGCCAGGCCCAGAAAGGCAACACCTGGTTCTTCTGGCCACAGAGCAGAAGACACGAGGAGAGTCAAGCACTGCCACTGTGAGCCTCCAGAGCCTCCTGGCTGCTGGCACACCACGGAGCACCTCAAGGTCCCTCCACCTGGACACACCTGTGGCACTGCTCCAGCCCTCACAACCCAACACAACCAGCAGCAGCTCCAGGTCGAGTGAATAAACCACATCAGGGCTCAGCAGGGTGAGGTGGTGCCCCCACGGCGCCCTTTTATCACAATTCTAGTTGCCTCTCCCTGAAGAATTAGAATTTATTTGAGTAGCAGCAAGATTTCTGAACAAAAATAGAATTTCCTCAGAATGTCTGTCCTTCTTGTCCATAATCCAAAAGAGAGAAGATACTACATTTAGTTTTTAGACAAACTATTCAGTTCCAAGACCACGGCGATTCTTAAAGCGATTCTAACACCAGTTTTAATCCAATTCATGCCTTTGTGACAGAGCCAAGAGCAGTAGAAGTTCCTAATCAGGACCAGAAGAGAGACAAATAATATTTTGGCTAGCAGTTTATAAACACACTTTATTATAAAAGCATCCAACGTGACCACAGAGCACACAGACAGTCCCAAATTTACCACTACCTTGCAAAAACTACCGGAGGGATAACAGGTGGATCTGTGGAACTCCTCAGCTGCCAAGAGAGGGACGAGCAGACCTGGTGACACCGCATCAAAAATGGATCTACAGGGGTTTATTTTATCCTTCTTCCCTTCTTACTTCCCAGCCCTCGCTTCAAGGCTGTTCCCTCCCGCTGCACAGTCTCCCCGAGAACCCAAAAAGAGGTCAAATCAAACAAAACTTCACTTGCTGCCACCATCCACAGAGGCCCCACGTGGCTCCCAGTTTCCAAAACCCATAAGACTTTCCCACTGCACAGTGGTGACAAAGCAACAAGCTCTTGGTTGGTACTAAGGCCTCAGAAGAACCGCCCCGGTGGGCACGAGGTCTGACCGAACTGGTCACCTGTCAGAAATCTCCCTGAGAGACCCTTCCAGGTGCCAAGGGGTGGGATTAGTTGCAAGGGAAGATCCCATGGGAGTGCTGAGCTCTGCTCCCTCCTGCAGGATTGTCATGGGTTTCTGTAGCTCAATTTTAGTAGCAGGGGGGGCTTCCAGGATGGTTTCTGTTGGAAGCTGCCAGAAGCTTCTCCTGTGCTGTGGAGCCCAATTAAAATCATAGTCACGCCTCTGTGATACATATTCAAGAATTGGAGTGTTTGTGTATTTGAAAATTCCAGCCATGAGATAACAACACAGAGACCAAGGTGGGAGCAGGAGGAGGAGAAGGAGGGACCACACTCTGGAGCAGGGTGGGGAAGGACTGAAAGCTGTGCCCCCCCTGCAGCCCCTGGAGATCCCTTGGGGTGCACAGACCCCCCTGCAGCCCCTGGAGGAGCAGGTGGATGCAGAAGGAGCTGTTGCCCTGTGGGAGGCCCAGGATGGAGCGAGATCCTGGAAGAGACTCATGGCCATGACTCCTGGAGAAGGAGACCCACCTGGAGCAGGTTTTTCCCCCAGTAGAAGTGTTGCCTGGGGGGTGGACTCACCTTGGAGAATCTATCAAGGACTGTCCCCCGTGGGAGGGNGGAACTGCTGGAGGGAGGGAAGAGTGGGAGGAGAGGGGTGTTCTTGGCACTGATTGATTTCTTACTTTTTAGTTGTAGTGCTTTTAGTTTTAGTTCTTATCTTGTTAGTAATAAATGTCAGTATTTAGCCACTCTGAGTTTGCTTTGCCATGATCTCTCAGCTGTTTTTTGCCTTTTCTCCTTTTCCCTTTCCCTCTGGGTAAGGGGGGGCCTGGAGGTTTGGGTGGACCCCGGGTGAAAACCTCCACAAGGCTCCACACCCCAAGCCACGGACCGTCCCGACAACGCACAGTCACGAGGGCACGGCCCCCAACGAGGACCAAGGGCGGTCCAGAGGCTCCCACTCCCCCAAAACCGCTGGTTCTTCACGCGGGAAGGGTGTTGGATCCCCTCCAGAGGTGTTAGTAAGTGAAACCACAGGCACTCCCTGGCAGCTCCAGAGGTAGCCACGGATCCCAAACCTGACACAGCATGGGAGAGGATTTGGGATGTGCCTGTTTTGTTAAGCCAACACCCCAAGAACAGATGAGAGCAGTGATCACCCCTACGTCAGGTTTTGGAAGCTCTGCCCAACCACTGCCCACTCAGCCTGAATAGGCACATCCCAACAGGATGGGCACGGTGGTTTGCAGGTGCGAGCCTGGAAGAAGGTTGTGAGAAGACTTCCAAAGCAGCCCTGCTGAACCGAGCAGCTGGTGGGTGAAGTGGCACGGCCACCAAGGGAAGATGTTCTTCAGGATGCAGAGAAATCCCTCCTGGAGATGAGCAATGGATGCTGAGGGGAGTCACCACCATCCTGCCTGCAGACACTTCCCATGAGCTGAACCCACGGAGAAGGCAAAGGACACACGGCCTGACTGAAGAATGGAGGAGAGAGAGGACACCAAAGCACTCACTCCTCCAAAAGCATGTCCTGAACTCCAGGTCTGTTGTATGGAATCAGTAAAACTGGGGAGGGTGGATGTGCCAAGGGGAACAGGGGTCAAAGAACCATCAGAGAATTGTCAGGGTTGGAAAAGACCTCCAAGACCTTCATGCCCAACTGTGAGCCCAGCACCACCACGGTCACCACTAACCATGTCCCCAAGTGCCACACCTACATGGTTGCTGGACACCTCCAGGGATGGGCACTCCAATCCTCCTTGGGCAGCCCCTCCAAGGCCTGACCACCCTTTCCATGGGGAAATTCCTCCTGCTGTCCCACCTGAACATCTCCTGGTCATTCCCTCTCCTCCTGTCCCTGTTCCCTGGAGCAGAGCCTGACCCGCCCCGGCTCCCCTCTCCTGGCAGGGACTTGCAGAGCCAGAAGGTCCCCCCTCAGCCTCCTTTTCTGCAGGATGAGCCTCCCCAGTGTCTATAGACACAGTAAATAAACCTTTTAAATGATGAATTCAAAAAAATCGGAGAAGAGAATCATCTCCTGCCCCTTTACACTCATTTATTTCAGCCCACGGGTTTCAAGCTGACTTATAACACAGGTCAAGCCATGAAGGTTCCTTGCAGCAGGAACAGGCAGGATTCTTAAAGCAGCTCTTTAGCTCCAGTTCAGCTGCCAGCATAATTAAGGGCACCAAATGGTAAAATCTGAAATTAAATACAGCAATCCTACCAACTGCCCTCTAGGACAAACAGGGCAGAGGCAGCCAGGGCACACAGGGCAAAGAAGCCATGGTGTGGCTGAAGAATGGAGAGGACACCAAGGCAGCCACACATCTCCATGGACATGCCCTGAACCCCAGGTCCTTCACAGGGAACCAGGGAGGGAGGAACCAGGGCCAGAGGGAGGAAAGAGGGAGGAAAGCCACTCCAGCATGTTAACAAATTCAAACCCAAAGGGTAAGTGACTCAGGTGCTGTGAGTCAACTGCAAAGAGTGCAGTGAATTCTCCAGTCCAGGAGCCAAAAGACCAGGGCTCTAATCCCCACTCCACCCCCCATGGCCATGGCCCATCCTGAACCACCAGCACCACCCTGCTCCTCACAGCTGGTGTGCACAGCACGATGCTGAGGGACACAGGGCACAGCTGGCTCTGGGCACAGCAGCTCAACAGCCCCTAACGCTCCTCAGAACATCCTGACAAGACTAAATGTTTTGTCAGCGCATCTCTTCCCTTTCCAGGATCCAGGGGACAATGGATTGTGTTGGTTGGCTGAGCACCACACGTAGAAACATCGAATCATGGGTTGGTTTCAGTTGGAAGGGGCCTCAAAGCCCACCCAGTGCCACCCCTGCCGTGGGCAGGGACACCTCCCACCAGCCCAGGATGCTCCAAGCCCCATCCAACCTGGCCTGGGACACTTCCAGGGATCCAGGGGCAGCCACAGCTTCTCTGCCCACCCTGTGCCAGGGCCTGCCCACCCTCCCAGCCAGGAATCCCTTCCCAACCTCTAATCTAAATGTGCTCCTCCAGCTTTATCACTCCATGCCCTTGTACAGCTCCACTTCAGTCCATGGACACCTCATCTCCAGAGCTGACTGACTCATCCCCAAACCAAGCATGAAAAGGGACAAGATTTGGGAAACAACATATCTTTTAAGAAAACCAAGCCCTGCAAAACGCATCTCAACCTTTTCTTCCAGTAACTGAGCAAAGAAAGCTAAACCCTATTAAATCTTGTTTTGGGAATGGGGGTGCAGATGTTTCCATCCCAATGCCCTGGAAACAGAAGTGTACAAAGGGTGAAAACCTGTGGGGGGAAAAAAAACCTGCCAGAGGGCACACAGGGGATTCTGAAAACATCATTCTGCAGACCCAGTCCCAGAGAGCTGTGGGCTTGCTTGTCAGAGGTTTCTGTAGCTGAATTTTAGTAGCAGGAGGGGCTTCCAGAGTGGTCTCTGTTGGAAGCTGCCAGAAGCTTCCCCTGTCCTGTGGAGCCAAGGACAGNGAGATCCCTCGGGGTGCACAGACCCCCCTGCAGCCCATGGGGTGACCCCCAGGACAAGAGCAATGGCAGCACCAACACCTGCAAACCCCCATTCCCTGCTCCCTGGAACTGCTGGGAAGAGGGAGGAGTGGGAGGAGAAAAGTGTTCTTAAGACTGATTTATTTCTTACTTTTTAGTTATATTACTTTTATTTCTAGTTCTTACCTTGTTAGTAATAAATTTCAGTATTTAGCCACTCTGAGTTTGCTTGGTCATTATCTCTCAGCTGCTTTGTTTGGCCTTTTTTTTTTTTTTTCTTTTTGCCTTTTCTCCTTTCCCTTTCCCTCTGGGAAAGGAGGGACCTGGAGGTCTGGGTGGACACCGGGTGAAAACCTCCACATTGCTTTATTTGATGATGGGATTTTTAGATAACTGCTTGAAGCCACAGAAATTATAACAATAAACTGAGCAAGAACACAGCACGAGGAGTCTCCTCTGTGTTCTCAGGATGTGCCTCAGGATCAAGGAAGGAAATTTGGAGCTAATCACATCCCCACCCAGGCATGTCTAATTAATGCAGAGGTATTAAAGTCTCTCAGCATCCCTGGAAGGCACACGTGGAGACACTTTTGAAGCAACTTGGGTGAACTTTGAGTAAGTGACTTTGTTTGAGATCCATCAAGACTCACAGCCAGCTAAGACCACTCAGTGAGTCTCCTGACGTCTTGCTAAGACTGCAAACAGCCTATAAAATCCTCCTGTGGCAATAAAAGTTTGAAGACAAAGGGTGTTTTTTCCTTGAGAGAAGCAGCTAAAAACTCTGACAAGTCAGCTTAGAAATACAGGCTTGGCACAGGAAAAATGGGAGGCTCGCATCACCTCAGTCCTGCCTGGGGGTGACAAACCTACACTTCCTGCTTGGGAAAATGCAATTTAACTGGTAAAATGTCAGTATTTGGGACAGTGAGGGATTCCAAGGGGAGATGAGGACAAAAAGAGCTCACTGGGCCCTGGCAGAATATCCACATCCTGCTGCAGCACAGACCAATGGCACATTGGCCAATACCTACTCTGATAAGTCCTGCACGTGTTAAGATAAAAATAACTGAAGTGAAAATAAAGAAACCTTGAAAATGTTCCTTCACAACACACACCATTTATCTCACTGCAAATAAAATATGTACACTACTTGCTCAATTCTTTCACATTGCATTGAACAAGTAGTATACCTATTTTACTTATGTGACGTTGGTCTGTGCTACAGCAGGATAGTGTTCCTCAGAAAGGATGTGGTAAAGTAATAAAACTAAAAAGTAAAAAATAAATCAGTCTTAAGAACCCCCTTCTCCTCCCACTCCTGCCTCTTTCCAACAGTTCCAGGGAACGGGGAATGGGGGTTTGCAGGTGTTGGTTCTGCCATTGCTCTTGTCCTGGGGGTCATCAGAAAACTCACACAAGCACGTTTTACACACCAAGACAGAGCTGCCAGTTCCAAAGTACACAACAAGAAAACGTATACCACCTGCTCAAAACTTACAGCCATTTAAAAGGAATTCTTCAGTGCTGGCTGCAAAAGGTTCTCTTTATACGGAAAATGCACAAAGGGAATGAATGGCAATGAATTAATCAGCCCAAATTAATCCATGCACTCTGTTCACTGCCTGCCAGGACCCCACCCACAGAGTGTTCCCATCACAGCTCTGGGAGAGGAGCAGGGACAGCCAAGGGACAATGAGCAGGATGGAAAAGCTACTACCAAATAAGTGGATCTGGACCAAGTGCCCCCTTAATTATCTCCAAGTAATGCAGAGTTTTATGAAATCACTGAAGAGATCAGCAGGGTCTGGCACCTTCCCTCCCTGGGATGTGAGGCCCTGGCACAGGGTGGGCAGAGAAGCTGTGGCTGCCCCTGGATCCCTGGGAGTGTCCCAGGCCAGGTTGGATGGGGCTTGGAGCACCCTGGGCTGGTGGGAGGTGTCCCTGCCCATGGCAGGGGGTGGCACTGGGTGGGCTTTGAGGTCCCTTCCAACCCAAACCATTCTGGCATTCTCTGACTCTATGAAGTGCACATGGAGCTCTGGTGGCTTCACTCCCACCTGGCCTGGCACAGAGCACCAGAGAGTCAGTGGAAGCTGCAGTTCCTCACGTTCTCCAAAGAAATAAACTTCATAACCCTCATGCAATAAAACAGCCTAACAGGGAGAGAAGAAAGAAAGAGAATAAAATAATTCCTGAGCTGCTTCTAAAATTAAACCAGCTCATTTCCTGCCTAATCTTTTGGACACGAAGGGCACGGAGCACAGGTTGGGTCTGGGGCATGCAGGGGCAGAGTCTGCCTTGGCTCAGCACCCACAGCCCTGCCAGGCTCAGCACACATTTCACACCCCCTGAGGCACCTCTCAGATGGCAATCTCTGCTCAGAGCCAACACCTTAATAAAGCATTTACTGCACCTTTCAGAACCCACTCAAATGGCAGAAGTGAGAGCAGTTCCTTCAAGGTGCCAGTGCATATGAACCAGAGAATCCCAGACTGGTTTGGGGGGGAAGGGACCTCGAAGCCCACCCAGTGCCACCCCCAGCCATGGGCAGGGACACCTCCCACTAGCCCAGGTTGCAGAGCACATCCCTCAACCCCACATTCAGGATCAAATGGAGGAGACCTGATGCCATCATCATCATCACCATCATCATCATCGTCACAGAATCACCACAGGATGGTTTGGGTAGGAAAGGACCTCAAGCCCACCCAGTGCCATGGGCAGGGACACCCCCCACCAGCCCAAGTTGCTCCAAGCCCTGTCCAACCTGGCCCTGGACACTTCCAGGGATGGGGCAGCCACAGCTTCTCTGTCCACCCTGTCCCAGAACCTCCCACCCTCCCAGCCAACAGTTCCTTCCCAACATCCATCCCATCAAAATCCCTCCTCTTTTAGTTTCAAAATATTCCCCTTGCCCTTAATCTCTGCATTTAAAGCCCAGAAAAAACCCCACTCTCCACCATAAACACGGCACGTTCACAGAGGGAAGAGAAGTTTCTTTGCTTCCATAACTTACCTTTCCACCAAACCCTTGCATTCACCCCACCCCGAGGGGCAAACACAGCATTCCAAAGGGGATGCCAAACCTGAGGTGAACTCTCCAAACTTACATCACGGGAAGTGGTCAAATTCTTGCTCTTCTCCTCCCCCAGGAAGGATCGGATGCTGTGCACGATGTTCTCCCTGCGCTGCTGCCGGAACCTCTTCTCCTCGTCGCACAGAGCCATGCTGAACCTCAGATCCGTGGAAGAGCTGCTTGGCAGAGGGGACAAGGCTTCAGCAAGGGGCACAACAACAGGCAGGATGCAAAACAGAGGAGTGGAAGTGGCAGAAGGGCCTCATTAGCTTTAATGAGGTGAAATTAAAAGCGGATTGTTGGGGCGACCCAACTGCACCGCCCCGTGGAGGGGCGGGCAGGTGCAAAGTGCACTGAGTCTTTGTGACAGCAATTTTCTCCAGAAGTCATTAAAACAAACAGTTAAAATTCATCAAGGCCACCACTCCCATCCAATTACCTATTTACAGCACAAAACTGTGCCGGCAGAAGCTCAGCCCTTTGCCCCACCTTCATCCCCCACGTTGTGGTCTCAAAAACACACACACAGGAACCTCAACGCTGTTATTGAAATAAAGCTGCAAGTTCAGCTGCCACCAGCGAGCTCCTCCACAGGGTTTGGAGCCCAGCAGCCCCAGCAGCAGGAGGAGGGCACCAACCCACCCTGGCACTCTCCTCTCTGGGCTGGCCAGCCTGGGAACCACCAGGAGCTGCACCCTTGACTGAACCCTCTTTAGCCCTGTTGGCTGCATTATTTAGCAGGACAAGCTGGAAGTGCCTGTTGTGCAGGTGAGGGACCAACAAGCAGCATCTTCCTTGTGCTTTTTGAAAAACCATCCAGCAGTGAAGTGGATCCATTGAAAGGCTCAGATTCCTCATGTTTGTTGTGCCAAATGAAAAAATAAATAATGGGATTAAGAAGAAGGGGGGGGAAGGCTGCCTAGAAGCAGCATTCCATGAAGAATCCACAGCCTACATGGGTATCAGAATAGCAGCAGAACTTGATCAGAGCCTTCAGTTTAACATATTCCAAAGCAAGACACAGCTGAGAATCTTCTGTTTATTTAATGGCAGAGATAAGAAATACTTGCACTGTTCAAAGCCTGGAGGGTTTAGGGGTGGTCTCGAGGCCCACCCACATGTGGCTCTCTCCTGGGAACAAATGATGAGCAGAATCATCCCTTCGGGGTGTTTGTGAGTCTCCAGAGTCATTAGGAAAGAGGTCAAGGTTTACACTGCTCAGTGCTGCTATTTATAGTTGCAGACAAAAAAAAATGACTCTTCAAATGCTTTGCTCTCAGAAATGCATGTTGAGACTTAAAAGGTATTTTTCTGATTATGGTTCAGTGTGATTTGTGATCTTTCACCTGCACAGGTGAAGAAAGAGGGAGAAAGCTGGAGAGGGGAAAAAAGGGGAAAAATAAAGGCATCTGCCTGGCTGTCCATGGGGTGAAACCCTGGCCCTAAATCTTCACCTCTGCCTTCAGCACTGCATGATATTAACATTGAATCACAGAATCACAGAATGGATTGGGTTGGAAAAGTCCTCTGAGATCGAGTCCAACCCCTGACCCAACTCCAGTCCCTTCCCCAGATCATGGCACTCAGTGCCACGGCCAAGCTCAGTTTGAAACCCTCCAGGGAGGTGAATCCCCCCCTCTCTGGGCAGCACATTCCAATGCCTGGTCACTCTCTCTGCCAAGAATTCCTTCCCAATATCCCCTCTGCACCCACTCTGTCCCAGCCTGTGCTGCTCCAGGGCGTTGTTGTGGCCAAAGGGCAGGACCTGCACTTGGCCTTGTTGAACTTCATCCCACTGGAATCAGCCCATCTCTGCATCCATCCAGATCCCTCTGCAGAGCCCTCCTGCCTGCCAGCAGGTCCACACTCCCTCCCAACTTGGTGTCATCACCAAATTTGCTGCTGATGGTCTCAATCCTCTCATCTAAATCATCAATAAAGTGCTTCCAGTTGTGATTTCCCTCATTCAAGCATGTACAGAGTGCTTGACTCGATGTGTGGGAAAGGATCTGCTGAGTACTTACTGCTGATTTTCACCTCCCTGCCCTCTTGGCACACTCAGACACAAGCCAAGGTCCCAAATCCACCTTCACATTTGCTTCTCAGGCAGCTCCAATCCATGGGGCTGTTGAGAGTCACTTTGGGGGCAGCTCTGCAAGGAGTAGCCTTGCCATGCTGCAAGAGTTCCCACAGCAGGCAAAGCAAGGAGGGCAGAGCTAAACCTGAGCCCTGGGGGTTTATTGGAGGAACAGCCCTTGAGAAGGAAAGCTCTTCACGTGCAGCAGGGTGAGAGGTGCCTCCAGGATGACCTTGTCCCTGCCAGCAGCTCCAAAGAACTGTGTCGAGCCAAGGAGAGAACTGCAAACCCAAACCTGGTTCCAAATCTCCTCACTCTCACAGCACTTGGCTTTTTTGTGCTACAACAAGGAATGTTTGCCCTCTGCCTAAAAGGTGTTTCAGAAAATCACACCGGGGATTCTTGGAATTGTCCTGTGCTGGACCAGAAATGGAGACTGATGATCCTGGTGGGTCCCTTCCAGCTCTGGATACTTCAGGATTCTATGAAAATTCTAATGCAAAGATTAAAATTAAAAAAAAAAATACAATCTTTGCTGCTGATACATTTTCCACCTCTTTTTTTTTTTTTTAAATGGGAGGTACTCACCATACTTCAAGAAACAATTCCAGAGTCATTTCTGTGACCTAAGGAAGAAATATTGAACTGTGGTTACACCACTTCCAGAGTTCAAACACCCCACAGACACACCTGGAACACAGTCTGTTACCACCAGGCTATTCCTTTAAATCTCTCTTCACCTCCCCAAGAAATGTGCTTTCCTAATTAATTAGATGGCTTACAAGCTTCTGAAAGCTGCAGGAAGTGTCACTACACAACAATTCCACTTGCAAACCACATGGAACTACCTGGCCACGAGCTCTGCCTTGAACAGAGCACTTCAAAAGGCTAAAATATTCTTATTAAAGCACCCTTTGCATGTCAGGCACAACCCAAGGGGCTGCCAGGACTAAGCCAGAATGGAGAGGCATCTTCACCTCCCCGAGCTCCCTCCTCTGCAACAGCCTCATAGGAGTGGAACACCCTCAGTGCCTCCTGCAGCCCTACCCTGATGCTCCTCCTCATCTGTGCCATGGGATCATGTGGTGGTTCTCACCTGGTGTCCACCCAAACCTCCAGCCCCCACTTACCCAGAGGGAAAGGAAAAGGAGGAAAGGCAAAACAACAGCTGAGAGATCATGGCAAAGCAAACTCAGAGTGGCTAAATACTGAAATGTATTACTAACAAGATAAGAACTAAAAGCACTAAAACTAAAAAGTAAGAAATCAATCAGTCCCAAGAACACCCCTCTCCTCCCACTCCTCCCTCCCTCCAGCAGTTCCAGGGAGCAGGGAATGGGAGGTTTGCAGGTGGGTGTTGTTGCTGCCATTGCTCTTGTCCTGGGGGTCACTCCATGGGGGGCAGTCGGGTCTCTGCCCCCCGATGGGCTCCGTGGGCTGCAGGGGGACAACCTGCTCCCCCACGGTCCTGCCCACGGGCTGCAGGGGGGCCACAGCTCTGAGTCCTTCCCCTGCTCCCCTGGGGTCCCTCCCACGGGGGACAGTCCTTGATAGACTCTCCAAGGTGAGTCCACCCCCCGGGCAACACTTCTGCTGGGGGAAAAACCTGCTCCAGGTGGGTCTCCTTCTCCACGAGTCCTGGCTGCAAGTCTCTGCCAGGATCTCGCTCCATCCTGGGCCTCCCACAGGGCAACAGCTCCTTCTGCATCCACCTGCTCCTCCAGGGGCTGCAGGGGGGTCTGTGCACCCCGAGGGATCTCCACGGGCTTCAGGGAGGGGGAGGGGAAATAGCTTTCAGTCCTTCCCCCCCTGCTCCAGAGTGTGGTCCCTCCTTCTCCTCCTCCTGCTCCCACCTTGGTCTCTGTGTTGTTCTCCCATGGCTGGAATTCCCAACTGCCCCACACTCCTCAATTCTTCACTCTGTGATCCCAGAGCTGGGACTGGGATTCTTCATTGGCTCAGCTCTGTCCACCAGCAGGAGGTCCCTCCTGGCCCTGGCTGTCCTTGGCTCCACAGGACAGGAGAACCTTCTGGCAGCTTCCAACAGAAACCACCCTGGAAGTCTCCCCTGCTACCAAAATTCAGCTACAGAAACCCATGACTCATCACCAGGGACAGGGCTGGAACACCCCAGACTGGGCACCCGACTGCCACTCACACAGGGCAGGGAAACATCTGGAAGGGCAAAGCTCCCTCTGGGCTCCCACAGGTACCTGGTACTCCTCTCCTGAGATGGGAACTGCAGGGAAACAGGGGAGAAGGAAGAGGCAAAGAAACAACAGAGGGAGGACATGAAGAACCACGGGGAGAGTCATTTAGGAAGCACTTCAAAGGCAGGGCAGCGATGACATGATCCTCACACCTGAGATTACTAAGGTAGAAAGCACTTGAGGAACCACACAGTGATCCAGTGCTTCAAAAATACCTGTGGAAGGAAGCCCTGGAGCGAAACATTCCAGTGGGGGAACATCATGCCATGTTCTACACCTTACACAGAGCCACAGAAATCTCAGGAGCACACCTTACAGGTTGTCTCCCTCACTCCCCCTCACTTCCCTTACTCTTGGCTGATAAATTTTGGAGTGAATTTGGCTTTTTTACAACGATTTTTCCCCCTCTCTGATGCTGATGGGCACTCAAAGCCCATGTGTGATGTGGCAGGGCCTTGAACTAACGGGATGAGCTTTGGAAACTGTGTTTGCAGGATTTATTCAGCAGCTCACCTCATGCCTGGCAGAACCAGGACCTGCTCTCAGCCCACATTTTGTGAGTCCAGGAGCTGCTGAGGCTCTCAGTGAAATAACCATGCAGGAAGGTCAAAAAATGCAGTCATTTGAAAAGGAAAAAAAGAAACTCCAGCCTACCCAAGGCTATGCCAAATTAAATGCTAAACTTTACACCTGAAACTCTCTGGTTTCCAATAAACAGGTCTTTAAGCAGCTTTTTGCTGTAAGAACACTTCTGTCATGGGTTTCTGTAGCTGAATTTTAGTAGCAGGGGGAGCTATCCAGGGTGGTCTCTGTTGGAAGCTTCTCCTGTCCTGTGGAGCCAAGG
>VXAU01002088.1:71167-99287 GCA_013399695.1 Formicarius rufipectus
TTTAGTTTTAGTTCTTATCTTGTCAGTAATAAATGTCAGTATTTAGCCACTCTGAGTTTGCTTTGCCATGATCTCTCAGCTGTTTTTTGCCTTTCCTCCTTTTTCCTTTCCCTCTGGGAAAGGGGGACCTGGAGGTTTGGGTGGATACGGGGTGAAAACTGCCACACCATGACTGCCCTGCCGTGTGGTGCCACAACAGGTCACTCACAGATGTCCCAGGAGAAGAACTGCTGACACGTCCTGGAGGCCACAGGCAGCAGCAGGAGGGGCAGTGCTGACCAGAGAGCCTGGAGTAACCTCTTACACTAAGTGAGGTCACAAAACCAAACTGCACCAAGGGGGGAAGGAACAGGTTGGGCGAGAGGGAGTTTCAAATTCAGCTCTCAAAGAGGGTTCTGAGGGGCACACAGAACTGTTCTGCTCAACTCTCCCCTCAGCAGGGCTGTGAGAAGAGAAATACAGGGCCTCTGGGGTGGCAGTGGATGCTGAGAAAACTTGAGACCTTTCAGCTTCAGAGAATAACCCTCACCTGAGATCACAGAAGCAGAGAATCAGCTGGGTTGGAAGAGACCTCCGAGATCAGCAAGCCCAACCCTTGACTCAACCCCACTGCGGTCACCAGCCCACGGCACTGATGCCACATCCAGTCTCCCCTTAAACACCTCCAGAGATGGAGAATCCACCCCCTCTCTGGGCAGCCCATTCCAGGGTCTGATCACTCTCTCTGTAAAGAATTTCTTCCTAAATTCCTTCCTGTGTGCCCCCAAACACTCAGCCTGAAAGGCTGCCATCCTTACCCCATGGTATATCCCAACCCCTTCTGGAATTCCTAAAGCAGCTCTGTGTTCAGAAAACACACACACAGTACTGAGTTTACTGAGGCAAAGTGATGGGATCAAAAATGCCACTGGAATTCCTTCCATGCAGGAATGAACACCAAGAGCAAGCCAAGTGTTCTCCTTCCCCTTCAACGACAGCGTGGCACAGCCTGGTCCCCACAGTGGTTCAGCTGCTCTTTGAAGAACTTCCCATTCTGTTCAGAGCTGCAAGGCCATGGATGCCCCAACTCACCTCATTGAAAGTTAACTGGACCTCCTTCTTCTCTCCCAGTTTCAGAGAGGAGATGGGAAAGGTGGATGTGCCGAGAGTCTCGTCCATCACGTAGTTGGCATCCATGAGAGTAACCTAGAAAAGACTTCTGGGTATTCAACTCTGCCTCAGTAAATCCCTTTTTAATTCCACACAGCCTAGGCCTGAAGGAAAACCAAAAAAACTCTATGGAAAAGGGATGGGCTTAACCCAGCCCAGTCAATGCCCAGTGCCAACAGACAAGTTCTTCAAAGAGGACAAGCTCGTGCCCAGCGCAGGTGGCACCTTCAGCGGGCTCAACCGCAGGAGCACCCCAGGATTGTGCACAAAGGGTTTCCACCTGAGCACCTTCTGGCCAGTGAATCCCACCACCCTTCTGAGCAGGGTTAGGAACTTCACAGTCCACATAGGAACACACCATTACTCCACCCTCAAAGTGAGTAAAGCCTCCCTGTGGAGAACATCACGTGGTCTTCAGTGAGACAGGCCAAACCCCAAATTTTTCAGAGAGGACAGAACACACACATCCCAGCCCTATCTCAAGGAGAACCCACACATCCTACACATCCCAGCCCTGCTCCAGACATATCCAGTCTGAATTTTTGGATACAACATAAACACCCCAGTCCTGTATGCACAGACCAGGATTTTGGGAGAGAACCCAAACATATCCCAGCCCTGTAAGAACAGACCAGGATTGTTCCAGCACTGATTTGGCACCATCCCAAACTACACCAAGCTTTTCTCTGAAGGCAGCCAGATCTTCAAGTGTCTTCTCGTGCTCTCCCTGTCAGAGCACACGCCTCCCAAAATGTGTTCATATCCAAACATGTCTGAGGATACCACAGAACCCCCTTGCACGCTGTGGCTTCAGTCCCTGTGGATCTAGGACTACAAGTCTTCCAAGCCCAAAGGTTGCCTTCCAAGTCCTCAAGGAAGACATCCAGAAAGAATTTCCATCATCATTTACAGAGTCTCTTTTAAAAGAGTTCTTCAGACTCGCCTGACCTGTGATTTTTTTTCCACTCTGTGAAATTATCTCTTCTAAAATGTCATATGTTTATGGTTTGGATGGGCCTCATCTTTTGGGTAAAACAAAAGGAATCAAGATACAACCCCTTGATGTTGCTCCATCTGGGTTCAGCCTCTACCTCAGCTGCAAAGAATCTTCTTCATCCTGTGCCACAATCAACCCTTTGAAGTGCTGGACTGAATTTTAGGGCACAGCTTACTATTTTAATGGCATCTCTGTCCTTTTTCCTTGCAGAGCTTCATTCTGCAATCCCTTTAAACCTCTCAGGGGGATTTTGGAGAGCTGTTGACTCTTCTGAGGGAGAACTGCACTTGGGATAGAGTTAAAGATGCAGGTTAAATGAATCCTTGGAGTCACAAGGATCGTGGAGTCTGTGCAAGTTTGGGAATTCACAGAGAGGTTTTGGGTGGGGAGGTGGCTTTCCAGACTGGAATTCTGACACTGCACTCCATGCAGAATCCAAAGGCTCTGCCCTACCTATCAGCAGGTCCACAATTCTCCCTCATTCTGGCATCAGTGGCTCTTTGCTGGCCATTTTCATGGCATTCCATCACATGTCTCAGAAACCAGCATGAGTCTTCAGCTCTTGGGAAGGTCCATTCCACATTTCTACTTGGAATCAATCTTGCTGTGCCTGTGCCTTCAAGAATTCTACCCTTTCCAAACCCTTGAACTGAATTTTGCCCTTCACGAATTCAAACACTAGCAGGGAACCCAAGGCACTTCATTTTAATTCTTATTTTCTATTCCTCAGGTTGCCATTTCACTCATCTTTGGAGGATCTTGAGAGCTGCTACAGCCCACATTGTCATTTAGCCCATGGCAGCTCCTGCAGATCCTCCAAGAAAGCCCAGCATCCACAAAGAGATGGGTCAACCTCTGCCCCAGACACTCTGCCAGAATCCACAAAAGCCAAACTGAAACCATTTTAGTTCTCACAATGCAACAAAGGCAGATGGCCCCCCTGCCCCCTAATCCCTGCTCCCTCTTTGCCTGACTTCTTCTCACAAGAGATTTCCAACCGTTCTCAAGTTCCACGTGGCCAATTTGCACCTCTGGAACCAAAAGACCTGGTGAAGCATCTCCTCCTTTGTGCCTGCCCAGCTGGTGCAGCTGTTTTGGGCCACCTGCTTCCTGCAGAGCTGTGGAGGAGCCACTGGGAGTTCCCTCATCTTGCAGTCCCCATGCAGGATCTCCTCTGAGCTGAGCAGGGGACTGCAGGGCCCACCCCTCTCCCCAGGAACACAGGGAGCTTGTAGAAAGCATTGGAGACCCAAGACATGATGGCCACAAGCCCAAAGAAAACCTTCTCAGCTACAGCCTCTGTCCCAGTTGGCCCCTTTAGACTGAACTCAGAAGACTGTCCATGTCAGGGCCATCCCAAAGGACCAGAGAGAACCTTCAGTTCTTGCCATGCCCACTGACAGGTAACACCTTTGTGCACAGCTTGGAAAGGCTCAACACACAGACCACACAGGCTGAGCCTGCCCAAGGGGTGGTCCCCAGGACAGCACTGGGTGGGCTCCCAGCCCGTGGCTCCAGGCACAATGGAGACAGCAGAACGAGGCCTTTGCTTCCTGTCTCCTCAGGGAGAAGCCAAGGATGGGCACAGCCTTGACTTTGGCCCCTCCAGTTCCCTGTCTGCAGGAGCTGAAGCAGAGCAGGAAGCAGGGAGGAGATCCTTGATGACAGCAAGAACTGTCCCTCAGGAGCAGCCCCAGAGGTGGCTCACAGCCAAGTCTTCTAACAGCCCCCAAGGCTGCTCCTTGACCAGCTCCATTTGTGCACCAGCCCTTGCCTGGCACCGTGGCCAAAACAAACAGGTGTGACCTGGAGACAGGAGAGGCCACCCACCACCACGATGCTGCTGGTTTTACCCTTCCAGGCACCATTCCCCTCCCCTGCAGCTCAGCCCTGGTGCTTCACCTCGAGAACGTTCTCTAGGTTGGGGTCCAGGATGAACTCAAAGGTCTCGTCCCACACGGGGTTGACGTCGTTGTTGAAGTGCTTCGTTCTCTTCCTGCAGTCCGGGGCGGTGGGGATGAAGAGCTCCACGTAGGGGTCTGGAGTGTCAACTACGGAGCAAAAGAGAAGCCCAGGTCAGGCCCAGCTCCAGTTTGGGTGGTCAGAGTTGCTGGTACAACCGTGGGGAAGCACAGGTCATCTCCTGGCCTGGGACAGGAGAAGGTGCAGCTGTGTGAGTTACAGAAATACAGGGACAGCAACGACAACAGTGATAACAACAGAGCCCCAGAGAGCAGCAGATATCGGGAGGTGAAACCACCACAGCTGGGGGGAGCTGTCCAGATGTGAAACCACAGATGGGGGGAGCCATCCAAATGTGAAACCACCACAGCTTTGGGAGAGCTGTCCAGATGAGAAGCCATCACATCTGGGGGGAGCTGTCCAGATGTGAAACCAACACATCTAGAGGGAGCTGTCCAGATGTGAAACCACATCTGGGTGGAGCTGTCCAGATGTGAAGCCATCACATCTGGGGGGGAGCTGTCCAGATGTGAAACCAACACATCTAGAGGGAGCTGTCCAGATGTGAAAGCCCCACAGCTGGGAGGAGCTGTCCAGATGTGAAACCACCACATCTGGAGGGAGCTGTCCAGATGTGAAACCCCCACAGCTGGAGGGAGCTGTCCAGATGTGAAACCAACGCATCTAGAGGGAGCTGTCCAGATGTGAAAGCCCCACAGCTGGGAGGAGCTGTCCAGATGTGAAACCACCACATCTGGAGGGAGCTGTCCAGATGTGAAACCCCCACAGCTGGAGGGAGCTGTCCAGATGTGAAACCACAGCTGGAGGGAGCTGTCCAGATGTGCATTCCTGGCAGCCCTAAGAGCCCCTGTCCATCAAGTTAAAGCATGGAGACTTTTTTCCTCTGTTTAACAAGGGGGTTTAATTTCTGCAGGATTGGGCTCATGCAGCCCTGTAGGGTGGATTTTCCTAAAACACTGCTCTGATGTCACATCAACTTTCTTTTGGGGGGGAAAAATACCCTGACAAAATCAGCAGGAAAATACAAAAAAAAAAGCTTTGGAAACCACTTGGGATTTGGAATGTATACCCAGGCAAATTCTGTTCAGTTTTATTCCAGTTCAATTCTGAAGGACTTTGCCCCTGTGCTCCACAGCTCAGGCAACTTCTGGTGGCCAACCTGCTCCCTGAACATGGAACAAGCAGCTCTTCACTGCTGGGCACCACTGTGGGAACCTTTCAGCAGTAATCTCTGCCAGCTCCTGAGGACTTCTGGCTGATCTGGTCTCCTCTTTAATGCCAGGGAAACAGAGGCATCAAGCCCCAGACTCTCCTCCCTGGCAGGGGTCACAACCAGCCAACTTCTCCATCTTCTCTTTCCAACTACCACCCAAAGTTGTGCCAGTCAAGAAGGGAATTGGAGCCCCTTGGAACAAAACACCCAAGGAGCCAGAAGTGACAAGGTGTCTCTCACCTGCTGAGTCTGGGCATTACTTTGTCAAGAAACACACAGTCTTGCTCTGCCAAGAGGCTGAACTTGGCTCCAGAAACTTTTTGTTAACCAAAATCCCAGTGCTGAACAGAGTTCTGGCCAAATCCTCAAGGCCTCCCTCTCCATTCAACTTTCCTGGGATTCTGTGATCAGCCTTACATTACAAAAACCAGATTTCTTCTTGTGAACACCAACAGGAAATGGTTTCCTCTCTGTATTCAAGGCCCCCAAACACATGGCAAGTGCAGACCTCTGGCTTTAATCACTTCCCATCAGGCTGAATCCGAGGCACAGAACAACTGAAGAGAGAAAAATCCCTCCTGGGGAAGCACTGATTGCCAAGCCTCAGCCTTGAGCCTTTATTGGCTTCCAACCCAGGGCAAAGAATTTATCATCTGCCCTTTCATGCTTGAAAGTTTACTTTGAGCTATTTTCAGTGAAGAAAATGAAAATCTCTCCTTCTGTAGCTTCCTTCTCCAAAGGAAGACAAAATACCCTGGAAGACTGCTGTGATTACAGCACTGCTACAAGCTGTGCTTTATTAATCAGAATCTTAATCCTTACTATTGGGTGGGGACCAAAAACTAGTCACCAGCAACCTGGCAAGGAACACAGGAGTGTTCACTTAGAGCATTTCAAACATTAAAGCTCTCAAAGTCAGCGTGGACCCTTCTCCATGGATGTTTCTATTCCTGCTTGTGCTTTTGCTAATGGACTTGCCAGGTGATGTTAAAAAAACTCATCTGAAAATGTAAGTAAAAATAGCTTGATCACTGCTGTTATCAAAGAATCACAGATTGGTTTGGGTGGGAAAGGACCTCAAAGCCCACCAAGTGCCACCCCCTGCCATGGGCAGGAACACCTCCCACCAGCCCAGGGTGCTCCAAGCCCCATCCAACCTGGTTTGGGACACTCCCAGAAGAGAAAGCAGGAAAAAGTCAAATTATTACAGAGGATCAATGGCATAGAACAAGGGAAGACTCCTCCTAAACGGAGGGGGCAAAGGCTCCAGCTGTGGTGCCCACAGCTCCTGGAAGAGAGCCCCAGCACGGGGCACAGCCCGTGGAGCAGGTGCACACCAAGCCGCCAGCAGGCTCCTTCCTCCTGGGGCTGCAGCTGGTGCCAGCCTGGAGAGGAGGTCCTGCACCCAGGGCAGCAGGAGGGTGCCCCGTGGGGGTGAGCAGCACCACTGCTGGGTGTGCTCAGCAGGGCAGGGGCCGTGGCAGAGCCTCCTCCAGGACTTCTTGGACAATTAAAACAGCCAGAATACCCCATGATAAATCAGAGAACATGTCAAAAGAACAAGGTAAGTCCAATTAGACCAGTTACAGTTGCCAACAAGACTGGTTTGGACCAGTCTGGAGCAAAAGGTAAAAAGTTCACAGGAGGAAGACGCTTTACTTCATCCCTAAAGACCCCCAGGGACCCCCACCCTGAATTCCCAGGAGGAACAGCGCACGGGCAAGGAGCAGCAGCACGGGGCGGAGAGAATGGGAATCAGTTCCTGAGGCTCATTATAATAACCCCGCCTTCTCCAAGGAAATCATGTTTATGCATCAAAGACAAATGAAGATGTATCACTCAGTTGCACAGAAACCCTTTGTTAACCCAACCAGGGGCGCATGTTTTTGGAGGAGCGATCCCCCCTGCGCCCGGGCCGGGAATAAACGGAGCTCTCTAGAACCTCACGGGATTGGAGGGGTATTTTATTCTGCAAAACAGTCCACAGCTGACCATGCCAGGGGCCACGGGCAGGAGCTGCTCCCCAGCTCCATCTCCGGCACCTTTGGCAGCCGGGATTGAGCTCTGGGGACTGGAATGCCCTCAGCACTTCAACCTGTTTCTCTGAGCAGCCCACAAGCGATGGAGATGCACCTTCAGTTCCAGCAGCAGCTGGGAGAGGAGCAGTGGCACGAGCTCTCACACTTCAAACTTTCTCAAGAAAAGACGTTTTTTCTCATTAAAATGGCCCAGAATTACCAACTGTTCATTATCAGAACATCAAGAGCAGATGAAGCAAGTAAATGCTACAAATTCAAAACAGGATTAAGCAAGATTAGTGATCATTACGTGCAGAGTGATAAAACTGGTTCCCTCTGCAGATGCTTCCACTTGTTTTGAAAGCCATTTTACTTGAGCAGATTTTTAAAGATCCAGGACAAATTTTACAATGCTTCCTGTGACCCAGTTTTTCATCAAGCCCCCTGAAAATCCAGGAGAGGAGAGATGCCATGGAAAGCACAATTGGTTTGCAAGCATTTCTCCTCCACAATACTGCAGCTTGGGATTCTGATGGGTTTTCTGTAAGTTCTGGTACTGTCATGGAAAGAAGAAAGGGTTTGGTTGCATCTGAGGAGACTCAAAACTAAACAGCTACTATATGCAAACTCACTGCACCAGAGGCAAGGTCTTTTCCAAGAGCTCCAGGCAGAGAAGTGAGTTCACAAGGTCTGAAGCCAGCAGAAAGCCAAGCCATTAAGGTAACTAAGTCCTCACCAATGCCATGTAGGTTTTGTGGCATTTCCTCTTGGAATAGGTTCATGTGACAGGTTTTGGGGTGCAGGGGCATAGAATCCCAGACTGGTTTGGGTCAGGAGGAACCTCAAAGCTCATCCAGTGCCACCCTTGCCACGGGCAGGGACACCTCCCACCAGCCCAGGGTGCTTCCAACCTGGCTTTGGACACTTCCAGGGATGGAGCAGCCACAGCTTCTCTGGGCACCCTCCCAGCCAGGAATTCCTCCCTAAGCAATTTTTTGGTCTCTTTTCCTACTGAACTGCCTTTCTGCCAACTCAGCAGGCCCAGCTGGCTCACTCAGGAGCTGTGGCTGGGAGGGAGGGCAGGGACTGGCACCACCACGTGTGTGACAGGGGGTACAAGGGATGCCGCAGGAGCACCAGGAGGAAGGAAAGGTGTAGGGGGGAGGTGGTTTTAGTTGCGTTTCTAACTATCCTTCTCTGTAAGTTAGTTGACAATAAATTGCAGTAATTTCCTCAAACTGAGCCTGTTTGGTCCATGGCAGTAAGAGGGGAATGATCTTCCCTGTCCTCATCCTGAGAGATGGAGGGGAGTGCTAGAGAGGCCAGCCAAGGTCAACCCATCCCAAACATCTTCCAGCCTGTGAAAGAGGTAGCCACAAGAGCTGAGCACAGTCACCAGAGCAGGATCTGAACCTCTGCAAAGCTGCAGCAGCTGCATGGCCTGGATGGTGATGGGACAATGTCTCAGAGAGTGAGAGTCACCAAAAACTGAAACCAGAGAAATCAGGAAAGAAGGTACTTCTGTATTAAGGCAACAGTAAATGGGCAGATACCTGAAATAAGAAGGGACTCAAATGAACTGCTGGAAAAGAGGGGGGTCTGCTCTCAAACTTCTCTGGCCCCCCTCCCAGCCCTGCTGGGTCATGAGTTCTTACAGTAACTCCCATTTATCACCCCCACACATGCACTGACGGGGTGACAAACTGCTCCAACTTCCTTCACAGAGGAAAAGCATCTGCATGGAAAACTTGCCCGACGCAATTATTGCTATTCTTGTTTGGTTTGGAGTGCCCTGTGAGTGAGCTCAGCTGCTCAGGGCCTGGGGATGACCAAGATCCACATTTGGTTGCTTGTCTTTGTCAGATCACTCCTCAACCATGTTCAACTCACAGACCCAGTGGGAAATCACAGCCAAAGAGGGAGGCTGCCCCAGCTCCAGGGTTGTGTTTTTCCAGCCACCCAGCTCAGCCAAGGCACTCAAAGGAGGTCTTGATTCAGCAGAGTTGCCTGCATGAGGTGCCCACACAGGGACTTGGCTGTGGGCACCTACAATCTGGCTTTGAGGGTGACACAACCATTGACACTCCCCATTAATGAAGGGCTTGAAAAACTGCCTTAAAATCCTGCCTGGGCTTGAGGAGACAAGCAAAGGTCCATCCACTGAGTGGGACACCACACACCCCAGAGCTGCCAGCTGGAACTCCTCGAGCAGAGGTAGAGTTCAGAGCCTTAAGGTGAAAAACAGCACACAAAGCACTCCAGCATATTTAATAAACTTAAGATTTACCCAGATCTTTCACAGCAAGTCTTGGAAAAACTGATGTGGAGGAAAGAACAGCAAACCATGATACCAAACCCCTCTGGTTCCCCAGGCCCCCATGAGCACCACAGTGTCAAATTCACTCTCCTTCCCCCAGAGCAGTCCCTGTCTACAGCAACAGAGCAGATGAGGAGCAACCCACCAGAAGAGCCAACAGGCTGGTAGTGCCCATAATGGGGGAGTGTCCGCAAAGGGTATTCAGGTACCCACCCCAACCAAGAGGGTCATGTGGTCCCTCACAGCCACCCCTCCTGGCATTGATTCCTGTCCTGGAGATGAGAAACCAAATATAAGAGTCCATAAATTCCTTCAGTAAGTTCCAGCTTTGGCAAATCAAACTGAAAAGATAAATAAATCCCCTTTTATTCCTTGGCACCATCAGCTGTAAAGCCCCTTTGAGCAGCTTCCCTCCACAGGGAACACAATTTGATCTCACAGCTCCAGGCTCCAACACACCAGCCTTGTGCATATACACAGGAAATACAAACATTTTTCATTTTCCCTAACTAAAAAACAGCCACGACCACCTGTTTCTCCTGCTTTGGGGCTCCAAGGAGCAGCCCCAGGAACTTGGACGCTCCCCTGGAGGTGCCCCAGGGCTCTGGGAGCTGCTCAGCCAGGGAGCCAGGCAGGCTGCTGGGGCCCTTAGTTCTCACAGCCTTGCTCAAAATAAAACCTTCTTCCTGAGTAGCTTTTTGGTTTTGATGATTTGCTAAGATAAGACGGGCTTTTTGAGAAAAAAAAAATAAATCTAATTACATTGATGGACAGCCTTTGGAATTTATTCTTTAGGACCATGCTTGCTCTGGTGGACAAAAATTCCATGGGGTCCTGGCTCTCTTCCCCCTTTCCCTACTCCCTTTAATATCATGGCACGGGGTCCTCACTTCAAACTCCTCCTTTCTCTCCCCATGTCCCCCACACTGCCCCACAAAGGAGAACTCTGAGAACCTCTGTCTTTCCAGTTAACCCATCTCACACACAAACCTGGGGGCTCCCTGCTCCACTCTGCCACCACTTTTCCCGAGGTCTTTTCATATAAACACATAAATACAGCCCCCACTGCATCTTCTGCTCTGTCCTTTACCCCACAGGAGGTGTTAAACACATTCCCAGTTCCCTTTTTTCCCCTTTGCCAGGGCTCCCCTTCTCTCCCCTCATACTTGGGACTCTCCCAAGTGTCCCTCCACCAAACTGCAGCATCATCAGTAGACTTTAATTAGGAAATCCCACTGAAGCAAAGCCAAGTGCCAGACCCAAAAGCAATTTCCAGCAATTGGGAGAGACTTTCAGCTCCAAGGAGCCTGATGGGACAGCAGGACCTGGGCACCCTCCCAGCCCCAGCCCTGGGCTGTGCCAGGCTCTGCAGGGAAAGGGCGATGAGCTGACAGCAGTTCAGTCAGACCAGAGGAAGTGGGAACGTTCTTGCTGTACATTCAGCCAACATTCTCTCCCTCTTCCCCCCTTAAGAGCAGAGAGGAGGAGCTTTCACGGGTGCCCTTCCTGGTGGTTTCCTGTCCAGGAGGCTCCCAGAAGGGGGAAGAGGTGCTGGTGTCATGCATCTCCCCACCACAAGATCTGCTGGCCCATTCCGGGTCGCGTTTTCGAGCGGCTTTTATTTCGTTTTCCCCCCTTTTCTGCCCTGACTCAGCAGAGCCCTGGGCTTCCTTTCCCAGAAGCAAACCACAACCCCTTGAGGCAGCAGCAATTGCCAGTCTCACTGAGCTTCCAACTGAGCCAAAAAGCACCTTGCAGGGGTTGCCTGTCTGGAGGCAAAGCGTTCACAGCTTGGCTGAATCGGTGCGAAGAGGGAGCGGCAAACCCGAGCGAGGTGGAGAGAGCAGTGACACGGGGACACTGCCCTGGCTGCCACATCTGGTGTGCCCAAGGCACACCAAAAGCCACCACCAATGACTGAATGCACGCCAAGCTCCACGTGTCATCACCTCCCCCTGCCCACGGCATGGAAGGAAGAGGCAGAGTAGGAAGAGAGATACTCACGCATGTCACCGATGGCTCCCTTGGTGACATTTGTGGCTTTCCTGACTGTCACAGTGAATATGTGTGAGTACTGGTGTTCCACCTGCAAGGCAGAGAGTTAGAGGTGATTAAGCTCCTGAATAAAATGGAAAAAAAAAAACCACCCAAACAACAAAACCACATCTATCAAAACAGGTTCCGTTCTGTCCAAAAAAGCAGAGGGAGAAATCAATCACCCAGTGAAAACGGCAAAGGGAGGCTCATACTGGATAGAGCATCTTAAAGCTGAACTGCACCCTGGAGCTTTACTGGGAGGCCAGACCTTGCACTGGGGATGCTGGATTTTCCTGCAGCCACACCTACTAATCCCAGTGAGTAACACTCCTCCTCTCTGCACACAACCTGCTCCAAGGCATTTAGTCAGTCAGGGGGCAAGTGGGTACAGTAAGGCAAAAATAAAACGGGGTTATTTTACAGCTTGTCTTTGTAATTGCCTTGCCCTGGTAAAAAGAACAGGAGGAATGATTCCCAGTAGTATAGATCTGGAGCAGGTAAATGCACACTGCACACATAAGGGACAGAGGCAGAGATGCATGGAGCACAACTCTTAGCACACAGCAAAATCCAAAGTGAAAGCATCCTTGAGACAATGTGAGGAAGGGGAACAGCAAGATGGTCAGACATCCACCAGCAAATGCCCCGTAGTTTCTGGAAGCTCCTGTTTTCTGCAAAGCCCAAGCACACTGCAGGAGCTGCCTCAGGGCAGCTGCACAAACCAGGGAAGCAGGAAAAGATGTGAAATTAAGAAACAAGACCCAACTTTAATAAAAAGGGGTCACCAACTCACATCTACTATTGCTCTACCTACGTAGCCACAAGTGTGGGCAGCTGTGAGTGAATATTGCAGGGCGGGCAGTATTGGCTTCCCAGGGACACACCGTGGGGAAACTGCTAAAGGCAGGACCAGGACTCACCCAGTTCTCACCCAGTTCCCTCCCAGTTCCCTCCCAGCCCTCACACTGCTGTCTCAGCCTGGCTTAGGACACCAGAGCTGTCTGGCTGCCCACAGAGCCCACACACTGGCTCACACCCTGCTCCAACACCCCTCGGGTTTGCATTTCCAGCACTGAAACTTTGTGAAAGGCATTAAAATAAACATGGCATGTCAGGCTTTGGGACCAAAGCAACTAGCCAAGTATCAAAGGTCTTATGGCATATTCCAACCAGAAGGAAAAGAGGGAAGGAGAGTCAGGAAATTCACTGAAATCTATTTACAGTCACAAAGCCCTCAGTATGGGACATGCTCATTCAGGCTGTGCCTGGTGCTTTCTCGCTGTGTTTTCACCTGGACATTCATTTTTCAGAGCTGGTTGTTCCAGCCAAGCCTCGTTGTTTCACATCTACAACTCACACACAGGGTCCAGAACCAAGCTGGACCCCTTAAATACACATTAAAAATTAGTATGTTATAGGTTACATATCATTTCCTAAAAAAAACAATCTTCTAAAGACACCAAGAGTGGCCTGTGAGTGCTTAAGTAACAGTTGAGTCAGGATACACCAAAGATCAGCCCAAACCACACCAGTAGAAATTCCTCCCCAAGCCTGAGGTCTGTGAAAACATAGCCAGGACCTCCTGACACCCATCACCTCCTGCACTGCAGCTTCCAAGAGTGGATGGATGAATGGATGGAGGGATGGATGGATGGATGGATGGATGGATGGATGGATGGATGGATGGATGGATGGATGGATGGATGGAGGGATGGAGGGATGGAGGGATGGATGGAGGGATGGATGGGAAGGAGGATGTGACTACTTTGTGAATAAATTCCTCCCTCTGCCACAGGGTAAGAACAAGCCACATTTTCCATTGCAGTTGGGTCTCCAGGGATTTCAGTGCCTACCTGGGGAGAACAAGCTGTGAAGTCACCCCAGCTCTGCCATTCACACTGCTCCAAGAGTTTTTACAAGCTGTGAATGTCCCCAAACCCCCAGCTCTCACCACACTCCCATTTTCAGCTGGCTGCTTGAAAACACCCCAGGTTGCTTGACCAGCATGTGCCACCTTCACAGCCCTGGCCCACTGATGAAGAGCTGCCTTCACGAGCAGCCCTGGCCTCAGATGGTCACACACACCCCGATGTGCCTCCTCTGTCACATACAACCTTGTAATTAAAAGAAACAGCCCCAAGTACAAACACACCTCCCTTCTCCCTTTTCTCAGCTCTTGAGAAAGAGCTTGTCCTCCTTGGAGACCACACACCAGAGCTCACTGAGCATTTGGCAGCCCAGAGGGGGATGGAGTTGGAATTTAGTGCCAGGGGTGGGACACGGGTGTGCTGATTTGGTCCTGGGATGACACGTGAAATTCAGGTGCAGTTCTGCTGCCTCACAGTCCTGGGAGGAAAATGAGGATGCAAAAAACACTCTGCAAAGTAATTTTCTGGCATCTCCCAGTCCTACCCAGAACATTTATGTGTCTAAATAAAATGTGTCCCACCAAACCAAGGCCAAGCCAGCACTCACAAGTGCATTCTCATTCCGGCAGTACAGAGATCAGCACTATTTCTGTTACTATTCCTATGACAAGCTGATCACTGTTTTGCTAATGCCATCATAAAAACTCCTTTTTATTGACTCAGGGAGCAACCCCCCCCCATTCCAGCTGTTGCACTGCCAGGAAAGTGAAGTTGGTGGAAGATTTGGGAAGCTTTGAAAGGAATGCAAGTACACAGAGGCCTGGCAGAACCGTGCCTTTCCCCCCGCCTCACACTGAGGATTACAGTCACTCGGAGTTATTAATGTCTGGCCATAATCACACACTTGGAGGAAATTTCTAACTACCAAAATAAATGCTCTCCCTCTTTGTAAAAAGAAAAATACACAGAGATACACAGGGAGCTCAAAAGTCCACATCTCTTCTTACACCAAAACAAACACTTTCCACGCAGTTTAAGTGCAGTCGGAAATTAAGGCAATTTTCCACTCAGGATCCAGTTTCCAGGGGGATTAAAAGGCCTAAATGTGCATATTTCAGAGGGTGTTTTGGTTAGTTTTTGGAGGGAGCTCTGAAGACATCAGATATCCTCTGAAAACACAAGACACTTCTGACTCTGAATAGCTCTACAAATCCAGCCTCCCATACTTTAGATGACTCAGCTGCATTTTCTCAAGTGACTTATGTTCACCTTCAGTCTTGATAAAAATCTGTACATTGTCAACTCCTCAAGTACTTCTGAAAAACAGACGATGGCAAATACACCATTTAAACGTTGCAACATTCAGTGGAGCAACATCTGCAATCCTTTAAAAATTGACAACAAGTTAGAAATCTCCAAAGCTCACAATTAACTCTGGTGGAAGGTGTCCCTGCCCATGGCAGGGGGGTGGAACGAGATGGGAGTGGAGGTCCCTTCCAACCCAAACCAGTCTGAGATTCGATGGATTTGAGAAATTAAAACCTGCCACCCTAAGGGGCCTCACTTCACTGTGACTTCTGTTTCACTTCCTCTTCCTCCATAAATTTAGTGAGGAAAGGGGAAGAAGTTTTCAACATGCCCTCTCTGAACATGAGGTTTCTGGACCATGGCCCTCCTGGTTCAGTCCTGGAGGGTGGTCGGGCACAGGTCACAGCCCCAAGGCTGCCAAAGTCCCAGGAGTGTTTGGATGATCCTCTCAGGGACAGGGTGTGACTCTTGGGGATGGGTCTGTGCAAAACCAAGAGCTGCATTCAATGGTCCTCGCGGGTCCCTTCCAACTCAGCATGTTCTGTGATGCCAAACGTCCTGCACGCTCACAGCTCAGGACCTCCTCCTCCTCCCTCCCTCCCAGTAAAACCTCCCTAATTATCTGCTTTCCTCTCTTTCACACACCCCTGCACTGGGAGCACACAAACACCCTCACCTTGCCCTCCTGGGGCTGAGAAAGCCCACCAGGCCAAGAGCTCCTGTGACAGAGCTGGGCTTCCCCTGCACACAGGGTCCTGCACGTGTCCTGTGTCCCACCTCTGCTGTCCCACAGCGCTGAGGAACCCCCAGCATGGAACTCAGCCTTGCACACCAAGGCCAGGTAGGAAGCTTTGGCACAGGCAGACTGCTTAAGTATTTCATATTTTTACTTCCTTCACGTTAAGGACACTTGAGCTCACAGTTGGGCTGGATCAATGACAATATTTGCCTGGTCACTTCAGTAATAGATGTTCAGAGCCCGTGCTCTTCTGGCACAGGTTGTTTCAACTAAGACAAACATTTGTGCACGGACATAGTTTTACCTTGAAGTGATTTTTTCCCATTGTTGTAACATTTATCTCCCATATCAGTGTAACCAAAGATGTACTACACATCTTAAGCCTCTAAATCTAAAGCATTTTTGGCACCGTCAGTTCTGTCTGCACCTGAACGCCTTATTTTATTCCTCAGAGCCTTTCATAAAAAAGAAAAATAAAACTAAAGAGATCAGAAAACAGACAACAGTTGGCAAAAGTACTATTAGAAAGAATTCTTTTCAGCCTTTTAATGCCAAATGTCATCAAACACCAAGATTTTTGCAGCGATATGAGCCTGCTGCCTTCTAAAGGTCAGCAAAACTTAACATGCAACTTCGGTTTTCAACTGCAGAAGCCTCCAGGACTTCCCTTCCCTTCTCAGGCAATTAACAGACCAGCTCTGGCATTCACACTGCTGCTTCCCACCAGCACTCCAGCGTTCCCAGGGGCCAGAACTGCACCCACTGCTATGGGATTCAAAAATATCTTAGCTTCAAGAGAGCTGACTGGAAAGTCAAAGAGGCCTTGGGAAAGTGTACTGGGAGTGCCCCAAGCGTGATAAAACTCAACCAAGTTTGCTGACATCTGCTGCCTCAGATATCACTGAATCCACCTACAGCTGACAAGATTTGGGGGCTTCTGTGCATTCCTCCTAGGCCAAATGAACTTTGATGTATAAAGTGCCTTTGTTTCTTCTGACCTCGCATTCCTGAGTGCCCTCCATAGCAACCATAATGTCATCTCCTAGTTGTAATATCTCCTCCCATATTTAGCACAAAACCAGCCCCTGAGATGAATATTTACTTCCTGAACCTTTATATTGCATCTTGTTTCTTCAATAAACGTTCCTGTTTGACCCCCCACAAATGGGGACCATGGCCAACTGCGACACACTTCTTATTCCTTACACTCTCCACAGAGCACAGCCTCGTTTCATTCATTCATTCGTTCGTTCATTCATTCGTTCGTTCGTTCATTCATTCGTTCGTTCGTTCATTCATTCGTTCGTTCGTTCATTCATTCGGTCATTCATTCATTCGTTCGTTCGTTCATTCATTCGTTCGTTCGTTCATTCATTCGTTCATTCATTCATTCATTCATTCCAACACACAGGGCTGTGTCTCATGGGAACCACCCAAGCAGGTACAGCCCAGCACCTCACACGTCTCTCCCATGAGGGTGCACATCATTCCCGGCATTCCTGCCAGGAGAGGGCACCGAGGCCAAAAGGAGCAAGCTGGAGAATGATGGTACCACAGCTGAGGGCAGCTCTCAGCCCCAGCTGTGCCCTGCCAGGGCCGTGCAGGAGGAACCCCAGGCTGGCTGCCAGCCCGGGGTGGCAACGCGGGGGCGGAAACCACAGCCCCGGGAGGGGATCTCTTCTAGGAAGCCCGGGGTGTATTTTTAGGCATGTCTGAGAAGCACAACGTTCTGGAGAGGGTGGCTGTCTCTGGCCTCACCTCTCTGTGCCTGCTGGCTGGGATGAGATGCCCACTGGTTGGGATGAGATGCCCACTGGTTGGGATGAGATGCCTGCTGCCTGGGATGAGATGCCCATTGGCTAGGATGAGGCACCTGCTGGGTGGGATGAGACACCTGCTGGGTGGGATGAGATGCCCATGGGCTGGGGTGAGATGCCTACTGGCTGGAACTTCAAAGATCATCCCATCCCACCCCCTGCCATGGGCAGGGACACTTTCCACCAACCCAGGTTGCTCCAACCTGGCCTGGGACTCTTCCAGAGACGGGCCAGCCACAGCTTCTCTGCCCACCCTGTGCCAGGGCCTGCCCATCCTCACAGGGAAGGTTTTTTTCCCAAGAAATTTGTCCTTTTCTTGGTACTGGACTGTTTTTCTGCCAGTTCATCAAGGTCCACTCATCACATGGGCTTGGCAGCTGGTGCAAGGGATGCAGCAGGACCAGCAGGACAAAGGAGGGAGCAGGAGCTTTCAGCAGCAGCTCCTGAGTGGCACAGACCCCTGCACTCACACCCAGGGTTTTCAGGATATATCCTGAAGATTGTCCTCCAACCAACTGACATACACGAGTTTAAGATCTAAATATCCAAAATTGTCAACTTACCCCTCCAGCCGTACTAATGAAAAGGGAAAAAGCTATTCAGTAAATAGGACTGTACCCCCAGAAAATTGGCGTGTCAGGGAGAAAGTTAGACACACCTACCATTTCCCTAAGGAATTAGTAACAAGTCCAGTGTTATGTGCTTAATTAGGGAAACCTCTAGTAAGACACATTATACAAGGAATATATATCAGAGAAGACAGCACACACAGAAGCTTCAGATCTACTTACCACAATGTGCTGATAAGGATCTATGACAGACATGTTTGCCTTAATTTCTATTCAAGACAGCTGTCAAATATCTCTTTTGATTTCACACAGGAGAGGTTTTCCCCTTTTTCAGGGCAGAGTTCACTGTGACAGATCCTTTAACTGTTAAACAAAGAAAAAAAAATCATTAAAATTCTTAGGTTCCTTTTAAACTGTATTTTGTAACAGAGCAAAATCAGTTCCTCCACTTTAGGAAGGTTTCCACTAGTCATCCGTTTACCAAGACATTAACTGCAAATAAGCTTTGGAGATACAGGTATTTACTTGCCTGAGCTGGAGAAATATCTCGTGCTTATTTCCTCTACCTCAGGGTAAGAGCAGGAATCAAATATCCTGAATTCCAGTCATCCCAGGATTTCCAGGAGCTCTACAGGTAACAGGAAGAAGAGACAATTATATCCACCTCCTAAATACATTCTAATATATTAAAAAGAGATAAAACCAAGGCTGAGAACTCCAAGGGAGCAGCACTGGTGCCCTCTGTGAAGCCAGGAAGGGAATTCCAGCTGGAGCCAGCCCGGCCACCTGGAGATGCTCAGGGGCTGTGACAGGCAGGCTGCAAAGCAGCTGGGGGGGATTCCAACAGGCTCTCCACCTTCTGAACCCCTTGTGAAGACCAGGGGCCACCTTCAGCCTCAGAGCTGTGTGCAGCCCAGGGAAGACACCCCACAAGATGTTTTTCCTTCCTGCAGCTCGAAGCAGCCATGGGAACCTCTGGACAGGATCTGTTCTCACATCCAGCTGGACCACAGCCAGACCTGAACCACCACAGGGACTTCAGGGTGGGAAGAAGCAAAGCCCCCTGTGGGGTTTAGTCTCAAGGAAATAATTCCTAATCCTCAGTTCTGAAAAAGGATTATCTTAGGATAAGCCCTAAAGAATGATGATTTATGTGGCTCCCAAACCCCGGGCTCTTGAGCAGTTATGTGCAGGCATTACAATAACAATCTGGCTTTGTTATGACCACTAGAACATTAAAATACCCCTTCTTTAATCACAGAACCATTAAAGTTGGGAAAGCCCTCCAGGATCAAGGCCAACCATTAACCCAGCACTGCCAGGTCCACCACTAACCCATGTCCCCAGGCACCACACAGTGATTCCACCACTTCCCTAGGCAGCCTGTGCTGGTGCCTGGCCATCCTTTCCTGTCAGCACTGGCTACAAATCCCCCTGGGCTTATTGAGCTGCTTTTATCTAAGGGAGTCTGAGTAAGAAAGCCTTCAGCACTGGAGAGTCATGCCCAGCCACATGAGTTTGGGAGGAATCTCTTGCAACCCTCAAAGGCAATCCAGAAGAGGGAATGGGGAGGGCTGTCCCATCACTGTCACCAACAGGACATTCTGAAGCCATAAACCAGAAAATACACATTTCCCCTAAGGGCACAGCCAGCTAGAAACAAGCAACCACACTCTCCTTGAGAGGACCCACAACACCACGCTGAGGACACCGTGGGATTAAGGGACCAGGTCAGGGCTGGATCACTTGTCCTGCCCCCTGAAGGCAGAGCTCCAGCTGCCCAGGCAATCCCCGGGCTGGCTTAGCCATGAGATCATCCCCTGCCTTCCTACAACCACCCCCCTCCTCCGCCTCCCTTATTCCAACATCTGCAGGATGCACATCTGGGATGCTGCAGACAACAGACTGCGGGGCCCTGAGGAGTCCCCAGGCACCACGTGGGGAGGGTGGTGCACACACAAACAAGAATGCGACCACGTCATGGCCAAGTGCCTGCCAAGCACACCCACCAGGACCCTGAGTGGCAGGCAGAGCCCAGCAGGGCCAGGCACCTCCATGCCACACACAGAGCACCACGTTCTGGCTTTCCACATATCCCAGCCCAACTAGTGCCAGTGTTACTCCAGGTGGGAGCTCCTGCTTTGCTGGGCAGGTACCCAAAACCCGGCCCCCAGGGCCATGTCGCACCTGTGAGTGCACCCGAGGGGCTGGCACGTGGCCACGCTCCTCCAGGAGCCAGCAGGGCACCTGAGGGAGCAGCAGACATCTGTGTTTCAGTGACTGGAATATTTACTTACGTCCCTTGCACTGGACTTCGTTCCAGTTGGAGTTGCTTGACCCTGACATAATGACACCACACCCTCTGCAAGCTCACACGGCGTTATCCGGGGAGTTTGGGTTAACAGGCTCTGCATCTAAAAACTCTTTTGTGACAGAGGAGCCAAATACAGCCCTGCCAGAAGGTCCCTGTTACACCCACCAAGAGCCACGAGAAAAGTCTTGAAGAATGTTTACTTGAATCACCTGCAGCCAACAGAGCTGTGGTCCCAAAATTACCTCACTTAACACAGCCCATGAACACTGTCCATCCCACAAAGCCAAATGGAGAAAACCTTATAGAATCACAGAATATCCTGAGCTGGAAGGGACCCCTGAGGACCATCCAATCCAACCCCTGGCCCTGCACAGGACAATCCCCAAGAGTCACACCCAGAGGATCATCCCAACCCTCCTGGAGCTCTGGCCGTGCCCACTGCTCTGGGGAGCCTGGTCAGTGCCCACCACCCTCTGGGGGGAGAGCCTTGTCCTGAGATCCCCCTGACCCTGCCCTGGCACAGCTCCTGCCCTTCCCTGGGTGCTATGCCCATCCCACAGGGCAGAGATGGAGCTGCAGCCCCTGCTGAGCTCTGCTCTCCATCTCCTCTGCTCCAGCTGATCTTCAGCCAAGCACAACCAAAGACCTGCCGTCGAGTTGGAGTGTCCAGCCCTTGAGAGATGCAGGGAAAGCCTCCAAGCACCTCTGCTTAGTTTCCCTGGCACGTGGGGGCATCATACTCCTGAGACTGACAGCATTCCTTTCTAAAGGACAGGCACCCTGCAGCAGCACGAGCTCAGATCCTGCAGGAGCAGGGCTTGGAACAACCTGGGACAGTGGGAGGTGTCCCTGCCCACGGCATGGGGTGGCACTGGATGGGCTTTGAGGTCCTTCCAACCCAACCCATCCTGGGATTCTCGTTGTTTAATTGACAAGTGCCCAAGTTTACAAATTACCACAGCAAAGGGCCTTTTGAACAGGTCCCAGTTGAGTCTGGTCACACAGCACAGAGGCAGCTCCCAAATCTCACTTTTCCCCCAAAAGTGAACTCTCCTTTGGTCAGCCCAGGGGTGTTTCACTGCCAGGCACAGCTTCTGACGTCCTAAGCACAGAGCACAGGTGGATCACTGCTCAACTCAGGACTCTTCTGGGATCTCAGCTCATTTTCCCTGGAGGTGAGAGGCTGAAATGGAGAAGGGGTTATTTTTTGCGGGGGGAGACGGACAACAGCAGAGCAACTCCACAGAAAAAAGTTACACACACATGCAAAGATCATCACCAGGTCATTTCCATGCTCAGGGTTAATCCAAGAAATTCCTACAGATTAGTCCTACAGGATATGCCAAGGCAAAGGACAGGAAGAATAATGAGACTTTCCACCTCATGCTGAGCATGAGCTTACTCCAGAGTCAGTCTCACCAAGTGGAAAAGCTCTGAATGTGAGTAAAGTGCAACGCAAACCTCACCGCCAAATACGTCCTCACAGTTGTAAAGAAATCATTAAAAGGAGGCTGTTTATATCAAGTTGGCCAGGCCTTCTTAAAAAAAAAAAATTCAAATACATAGACAATTTGAAAACTAGTAAATGAATAAGTGTGAGTCACCAGTACAGTCATTAACATCCAATCTATTATGATAAGAGTGAGGGGCACTGGAATAAGCTAAGTCATGAGTCAGGCCCTTTGTATGAATGTCACCAGCCATTGCTATCAAACCACATTGCAGCATTTTATTTGGTTAGATCGATGCTGTGATTGTATGGCAGAAATAACAAGCAATCTCTTTCCACATGACTTTCCCTAGCATCCTGGAAAATCACTGTAATGTGATTTCTCAACGTAGGATTTCCCACAGCAGCAGGAAGGGTTACCTCTGACTCCTCACAGGGCACCCAACACCCCATTTGCATCACCCAGGGGAAAGGAGTTCCTTGGCTCGTGTGGCTCCATGGCCAATGTGTCGGGTCCTGCCCTGGGAGCATCAGGAGGGAGCTGGGGGGGCTCAGCCTGGAGAAAAGGGGGCTCAGGGGGGACCTCCTGGCTCTCTGCAATCCCTGATGGATCCAGGTGAGGGTGGGGCTTTTCCCCCTGTGAACAAGGGACAGGAGGAGAGGGAATGAGCAGGAGATGTTCAGGTGGGACAGCAGAAGGAATTTCCTCCTGGAAAGGGTGGTCAGGCCCTGGCAGGGGCTGCCCAGGGAGGTTTGGAGTGCCCAGCCCTGGAGGTGCCCAAGGCAGGACTGGCCGTGGCACTCAGAGCTCTGGGCTGGGGCACAGGGTGGGCTCCATGGGCTGGGAGGGCTTTGCCAGCCCTAGGGATGCCATGGATGTTCTGCTTGGTGGAAGGATGGCTCCTGAGCAGAAGAGCAAGAAGGCCAACCTTTGTGCTACATTGGTGGAGGACACTGTGGGGTGAAGCTCAGTGAGGAAGCTGACGCAGCAAAAACAGCCAGACAGGAGATTGAAAGATTGGGAAATCACATTTGACTTCCTGTTATAGAGGATGTAATAAATGAAAAGATAGTGCATCCTTTTTTTAAAGATGACCTGCCAGCCTGTAGGCAATTCCTGAAAGTAGAGGTGACCCAGCATCAATGGAAGCAGAGCCCTGGAAATCACACAACAGGGTTGAAACCCACGATCAAGTTACACTTTCTCTAATGCTCCTGGAAACTCTGGTGGCCAAAAGTGAGGAAGACAAAAACGGCCAAATAACCAGGCCAGTTCTCTGTGGCAGTCCATTTAACAGCAACCTCCTGGAAGAGGGGGCAAGGCTTGGTGACCAGGGGCATCCCTCCCACAGTACACTTTCGTAGGCTGGATTTAGTCCAAGCCAAAAAAAAGACCCCAAGCTCATCTTCCATCCTTCAAGGAATGACCTCGCCAACAGGGATGCTCAAGAGGCTGGAAGATGGAAGAGGTTCAAGATATTCAAGAGGCTGGAGGATGAAATCCCCACACCTGTTGGCCATGGAAGTTGGCACTTCCCACCCAGCCAAGCACTGTAGCCCCCCCAGGAACACCAACCTCAGGTCTGAGGAAGAGCCAACTGATTCAGGGCACAATGGTTTGTGTTACAATTACGGTGCTCACACAAAGGCCACCCAACAAGAAACACTCCCTGCAAGGCCTGAGACACGAATCTGTGTCACCTTCTGTGAATTCACCACCTGGTGAACTCACAGACACATCAGAGAGGGCAGCTGAGTGAATTCAGAGCATTTATGCCAAGAATGAAAGAGCTCCCTGAGTTATTTAGAGGTATATAACTGTTCTCCAGTGTCATATTTTACTTCCATTGAAACTGCACTAGAAATAAAAACCAGCCTTGAATGGGGAAAAAAAGAAGCTCAGCTGAGAGATGCCAAGAATCTTCTTTAAAAATTATCTCTCTCTCTCTGGAAACTGAAGCCACAAGGCAGAAAGTTCAGATGGCAGAGTTTAGATGGGTGAACTTAGATGGGTGAATTTAGATAGGTGAGTTCAGATGGCAGAGTTTAGATGGCAGAGTCTCAAAATCAGTCAGACACCCTCAAGCAGGTGATCAGCAGAGCCCACTGCCTGAGTCAGGCTCTCTGTTGGGTGGCAATCAGCAAGAAGCTCAAAAACCAAAGAAGAATGTGCAAAAACCTGATGCAAGTTCCAAGAAAAAAGAAAAATTATTAGGCTATAGACCCTATAAAAACAATTGCAGTGTACTACTCAAGCCCACCAATTATTTCTATCACTGCAAGATCACCTCTGCAGGTGATTTGTGATGTGCCCAGTGCCACTGGGAAAGGCAGGTGGGAAAATGCCCAACACTTCTGTACATTAAGGGTTGGGAATTTAATTATGCCACATAGTAAATCATAATAAATCATAATATCCCAAAATGGTTTGGGGGTTGGAAGGACCTCAAAGCTCATCCAGTGCCTCCTCTGCTATGGGCAGAGACACCTCCCACCAGCCCAGGGTGCTCCAAACTCCATCCAGCTGGGGAGNTGTTCTTACCCGGTAAAACTTTCCACCCTGCTGCCCAGTGCTGTGCTGGCCAGGAGCTGCTGCCTGCCAACACCTGCAGAAGCCTCCTTGGCACCGTGGACAAAACTGCTGCTGAATGGTTCAGAGCACCAGATTCAGCCTCCAAGCAGCTCCCTGCAAATCCCTCCCTCTGCCCTGGTGCCAGCAGGAGCTCAGCCAGCTCCCAGAGAGTTTGGGGCCAATGCCTTGGCAAGATTTTATTAAAATCAGGAGAGTTTGGCTTCTCTGCAGCTGTAACTTTTCCACACCTCCACGCCTCCTATTGCTTTCCTGCTGTAAAACTGGGGATGGTTTCAGGGAAAAGCTTTAAAATGAGGGGGTTTTTTAAAGTATTTATGACTGGGGCGGGGAGAAACAGGCATGCAGAGCAGCCTGCTGAGCTCTGGCTTCAGCTGCAGAGGACAGCCAGTCTGCATGGCAGCCACCAGTGGCTTCACACAAAACCTGACCACAGGAAGAGCTAAAAATACAAAGGGCTGCTCAATTTAACTGGTGGCACTCTGAAGCAGAGCAAGGGTTTAGGAAGTTAAAGGAGACTCAGGACCTGGCCCTGAGGAATGCGAGTCTGATGTTAAAATCCGACAGGGAGGGGAACCAGACTCCTACAGATTAACGAGGGAAGATGTGAAGGCAGAACTCCTGTTCTACTCCAGGAGAGGCAACAGGAATAGAGACAAAGAGTGGGGATCAGGAGTCAGGAGGGTTCCGTGAGCCCCCAACAGTGAAACAAAGAAGGTTGAGAAGTTCAACTGAGGAAGAAGAGAGAAAACGACCCCCTTGAGGCTGAAGGAACAGGAACGACCACCAAGAATCTCCCCAAATGATGACTCTGCCCCAGGACCCCCCAAACCCCACCTACTATGAATATTATAATTAGATGTGGAAACCTGATGAATATTATAATTAGATGTGGAAACCTTAAAATATTATAATTAGATGTGGAAACCTGATGAATATGTATGTAGAAATGTTGTAATCCCTGGAGAAAAACTGCATAAAACCCCAACTTTCCACTGGAACTTCAGAGCTTCTCCGTCCTCTGCAAATCAGGGGCTCCCCAACGTTGTACACAATAAATACCTTTGCTGCTTAAAGATGAAATTCTGCCTTTGAGCAGCTTTTCCATCCTATTTTGGCATCAACTTGGTCAGCTGAGGCACGTCCTGAACGGAGCAGACCCGGCTGAAATACCCCTGCAAATATCTCTGTGGCTCTTTTCTGCTCAGTGCCATGTCCTGGTGCTCCAGGAGCAACCCCCAGGCAGGATGCTGGTCCTGCAGGGTGGGCTGTTGGTCCTGCAGGGTGGGCTGCTGGTCCTGCAGGGTGGGCTGCACACACAGAGGGTGCCCCGTCCTCTGCCACCCACCACGCGACCCAACACCGTGACCTTCACACCCTCACCCGGAGCACGAGCTGTGGGCAGGGCAGACCTCAGGGACAACCAGAGGGACAACCGGAGGGACAATCAGAGGGACAGTGGTGTTGCACTGCCTTTGCTCCCCATGGTCATCACCCTCAGAGGGTGACAGGGCTGGGGTGACTCAAGGAAATCAGTCTGGACTTTCTAGGAAAAGCAGTCATGAGCAAACTTCTGCCACTGACCTTTCTCCACCCCTGGAGATGCTGGAAACGTTTGGTGGCCACGGCCAAGCAGGGGCTGAGTAAGTGCCAGAAATGGCTGTTTCACTCACAGAGACACAGACGTGGAGACAAAGCTAGACATGCCCAACACATGTTTTTGAGGGGACAGATTAAGTGACAGACTATGAAAGATTCCACATTTTTCATATCTTAATAATTTTATAGTCAATTGGTTTAATAAATAACTGCCAGGCCTGGCAGGATGGCCCAGCTGACCAACCTGTTGCCTTGAGGAGCCTGTGGTAGGACACCTTTGCAGCTGAAAGGACATCCACACCAGTGGTGACTGCCCTGTGTCCAGCTCCAGCAGCCTGGAGCAAAGGAGCCAAGGAGACCTTCAGCCAAGCATCTGAGCCATTGCAAAGAATCCCAGAAGGGTTTGAGTGGGAAGGGAACTCAAAACCCATCCAGTGCCACCCCTGCCATGGGCAGGGACACCTCCCACCAGCCCAGGGTGCTCCAGTCTGGCCTGGGACACTCCCAGGGATGAGGCAGCCACAGCCTTTCAGGAGGAGGATGCTCCTGAGTTACCAGCTTGCTTTTGAAGCCAAGCTCATGTTGGCAGAGCATTTACTCAGGGGTTTGGGTTTTCTCTCCAAAGCCAGGAAGACTTGGCTGGGCTCCTCCAGCCCTTCTCTCCCAGCTGGGGAGAGCAAAGAGCTGAGAGCACCCAAGAGAGTGGCAGTCAGTGACCCTCCTGAGCCCCCTCCCTCTGTGCCAGGGCTCTCACAGCTCCTCTCAGCTCTCTGCTCCCTGCCCAGCCAGAGAGTTCCTGCCCCAGCTCATCTCCTGGGGCTTGGCTTTCCTGCTCCATCATTTCAGCAGAGCTCAGAGCAGCAACAGCAGCAGCTCCAAGCTGTGGCACGAGCTCTGGTGATGAGCTCCACCGATCAGGGAAGAAAGCTTTGAGCTGGGTGACACCTCACTTCTAAACAACTCTGCAGTTCTCAACACAACCAGGTCCTGAGAGGATGAGGGGAAGGATCCAAGCCACCACAAACTGATGCACAACATCCCCAGCTAAGGCTCTGGAGACGGGTGAAAACTGAAAAGAGCACGTTCATACAATTACTGCAAGTTTGTCTTTCTGTCCTAAGCAAGAAGAAGAACATTTTCTCTTCAGTGCACTCTGATTCTACCAGCACCAAGAGGTTACTTACCCCAGTGGCTACAGAAAGCAAACCCACAGAGCTGACACAAAAGCTGGGTGGCCAAACCTTCAGCGTGGCCCTCACCAGCGTGACACAGCCTCAGTCACTGGGGAGCCACAAAGAGTGACTTCAGAAGTCAAAGGACAGCAGTCAAAGCCATGGAGAAACCCCACATTTACATACTCCCCTGCCAAAAGGGCTTTGCAAAACCAGGGACACAAGGGGGACTTTCATGAGGTTTGGTTCAGGAAACTTAGGTGAACTATGACCAGCATGACTATAAACTCTTACCAAACCACCTAAGCTTCTAACTCAGCTATTTCTTCAGCCACCAAGGGCTTGGTGCCCCCTTTGCCAACTCAGCCTCCCTCTCAGACACTGGAACAGCTGCTGATGTGCTGGCTCTGTGGGGAGAGGGAAGTGACTGACACACAGGGCAGGGCAGGGATCACCCAGGGCAGCTGGTCCTGCCCTCCAGAGCCAGAAGGTTTGCTCAGAAAAACGTCCCTTTGTGAAAGCACTAAAGTTGTCACTGGAGAACTACACCAGTTTCAACAAAACCCTTCTGGGGAGAGTTGAATCCTATTTATACTCAAAGGTGGAAATCAAACCAAACTAACCAGTTAGTCACCAGTATAGGAACACTCAGATATGGGAGAATAACTTTCACTTGCCCACACCTTTCATTTCAGATGGTGATTTTGATTCAGATTTGACTTAATGCCTAGAAAAAAGACATTCAGTATCATAAAATCCCAGGATGGTTTGGGTTGGAAGGGACCTCAAAGCCCATCCCAGCCCAATCCCTGCCATGAACAGGGACACTTTCCACCAGCCCAGGCCACTCCAACCTGGCCTGGGACACTCCCAGGGATGGGCCAGCCACAGTTTCTCTGCCCACCCTGTGCCAGGGCCTGCCCACCCTCCCAGCCAGGAATTCCTTCCCAATATCCCACCTAATTTTATCTACATTAAAA
>VXAU01002095.1:0-17825 GCA_013399695.1 Formicarius rufipectus
GGGGCCTGAGATAAGGATGTTCTGACAACACAGCTTTTATCTGCCTCAAGGCTAGTGTCTCCTGCCCCTTGGTTTCACTGTGAGTAGTTCACCGCCTTTGTTCCAGCCTTAAGAGCAATTTCTATCTCTCTGTCCTTCTCCAAATCTTCAGCTAATCATCCTTTAGGCTGACTCCTTCCCTGCCTGCCTCCTGGCCCTTCTCCCACAGCAAACTCAGCTGTCCCAGCCTTTCTTTCTTCCTTGGAAAAAGCAGCACTTGGCATGTCTGACCTCCCTTCGGGCACTGAGCAAGTGCCACATGCCCAGAGGGATTTTAATCCTAAAAAGCTGCTAGAGACCAGAGACTTCAGCAGAGCAGTGAATATCCTGGCCTGGCTCTGCTGGAACATACACAGGTCAAAGCCTGACCCCAGATGAATCACAGTGAGCGGGCAGTGCTTAACTGAGCCAGGAAAGGCAAACCTGGCCCTGCCAGTGCCACAGGAAGGGTCCTGCCAGCCCATACAGCAGCTGGGCTCCTCTGCTGCCCATGGGGAGAGAGTTTTCCTACCTGTATACAAGATCAAAGTTTCAAGTGCCAACATTCTGCCTGACAGACAGACTTGCAAGCAACTCCTCCAAAGGCAACACCCCCATTTTTGAAGCCTCAGAGCCCCCCTGCAGTCAGTGAGGGGCCCTTACACCTTCACAGGCTCTCACTCTAGAGAGTGGCAGGGCATTGGAGTTTGGGATGGAGGGAAAGCCCCTGAGCTAAGGAAGAAAGAACAGGAGACTTACCCAGCACCTTTGGGCCACATAGAGGCAAAAGCAGCACCATGAGCAGTCCCAGGGGTCTGAGATGTTTTACAGCAGCAGCTCAGGGATCACCATCCTCACCAGGCAGGCTGGAGGTGAGAGCACAGGAGAGAGGCAGAGAAACCAAACTCTGGTGATGCCGATTCCCTCTTTACAGAGCAGCTGGAGCCCCGGGAGCTCCTACCCTTCCTCACTGGGTCCAGAGGTGCAGCACATCTGGGCACCTCTCCTGCTCCTCCACCCTGGACTCAGGGATGCCACACACCTGGGCATCTTCAGCTCCCCCCGCCAGGGGCAAACACCCTCAGAGGGCTGCAGGTGGGGAGTGACAGCCAGCCCAGACCTGGGATTCTCCACCCCCCGAGCTGGGCACTGTCTGCCTCCTCTGGGGTCACCTTGCGACGGGGAGGATGCGCCTCTCGGGGTCCCCGGGTGGCTCAGCCCCCTGCCCAGCCACTCCTCTCCCAGCCAGGGCAAATCCCCGCAGCTGGACCCCTCCTCTGGGTGAGGCTGTCGGTGCCCGGCGCGGGGCGATGCTGCGGGGTAGGAGCCGCCCCCGATGTCCCCCCCGATGTCCCCCCCGGTCCGGGCGGGCGGTCCCGAGGCCGCACGGCCCCTTTCGCTTTCGTTTCTCGCTGATCGACCGGCCCCGGCTCAGCCCAGCCCAGTCCGACTTAACCTGGCACGCGTCGCCACGGCACGCCACACCTTGGCACACCTTGGCATAGCTCGGCTCGGCGCGGCTCGGCTCGACCATGCCGCGGTTCAGCGTGGCCGAGGCCAGGCGGTGGGGGGATCAGTTCGTGCAGTTCCTGCAGGACACGGGCCGGGAGCAGGAGAGCCAGCGGGAAACTCTGCGGAGCATCTACAACCAGGAGTTTCGGGGCAGGTGAGAGCCAGACCCGGGCACCATCACCCGGGACGGTCCCCCCTGGCTGGCATCGCCCAGTCCTCGGGCCGGCATCCCCAGTGCCTGACCGGTGTCACTGGTCCTCAGCACCATCACTGGGCCCCCCAAAGCCCCTCGGTGTTTCCACAGTCCTGCTGGAATGATCCCCAGCTTCACGGCACCTCAGCGGCTCTCTGGGCAAGGCGTCGGATGCCCACTGCCCTCCACAGCCCCCACCTCACCCCGCTGACACCACTCACGCCGGTCCTTGTGCAAGAGCACCGCTGTTAATCATTGGCAGAGCCGGGGCTCAGCGCGCTGGGGGCGGCGGGGTGAGCCCCGAGCGGCAGGAGCAGTCATCCTGCAGTGACTGTGCCTTACAGGAGCCCCCATCTGTGCCAGCTCAGCCCCTGCGGCTGTGTGCGGGGCTGACCCCTCTGGGTGGCACCTTCTGTGAACGATCTGGGGACGGAGAAGTCCCTGCCCTGCTGCTGCTTGAGCACTGGCAGGGACAGGGACTGCGTGGCTGCCGGGGCAGGCAGTGAGGGCATGGAGCAGCTGGAGCAGCCTGCTGGGGTGTCAGATTTGCACGAACCAGTGAGAAGCTCAAGTCCTTCTCCCTCTCCTGGCGCAGAGAGGACTCACTGAAAGCTCCCTCACCGCAGCCTCAGTGCCCTGATTCATCTTCGTGCTTGCCTCCCCTCGGCCGCCCATGCCCCTGGCAGCCTGGCCGTGCTCTGTCCCTCACAAACCCTCTCCCTTGTCCCTGCAGGACTGACACGAGGATTCCCAACTTCTCCTGCACTTTGTACGCCCTGAGAGTGACCCACAGGGCGCAGGTGCTCGGGCAGGTGGTGCAACTCAAGAAGGTGAGGGACTGGCTCCGCGGGACCCCCGGCAGGACTCCGGGGCGAGGCTGATGGGGGCCGCTCCTCGCAGGTGAAGAGACGCGTGGTGGTGGCAGACCAGTACCGGAGAGCCAGGACGAGCGCACAGACGTCGGAGTCCGCGTCTACCTCAGGGCAGCAGCCCGGCTTTGCTCCACAAACGCCCCCGAGCTCCGCCAGGCAGCGGTACGACCGAGAGCCCCCTGCCCCGCAGATAGCCCCCGAGCCCCCCACGCCGGCTGGCAAAGCCTGACCCTCCCTCCCCGCAGCGCCGAGCTCATCCGTGGGAAGCACGGGGTGGAGATAGTGTCGGAGTACGACCAGGGCAACGGAGCGATCCGCTTCCCGGTGGTGCCGGGTGAGCCCCGGACGGTCACGGTGCAGGTGCAGAACCGCGGCTCGCAGGCGGTGACGCTGCGGCGGTGCCGGCCCCGCCTGCGGCCACGGGAGCTCTCCTTCACCGACGAGCAGGGGGTGACACAGGGGCAGTCCCTGCTGCTGCACCCGGGTAGGGTCCCGTCCCGTCCCAGCCCCCGCCCCGCCGGAGGGGACGCGGGACCCGACGCTGCCCTCCTGGCCCTGCAGGTGGCACGTACCCCATCCAGGTGCGGTGCCTCACCACCTGCAACGGGCACTTCAGCGCTGTGGTGGTGTTCGAGTTCGTCAAGGAGCCGGACGAGCCCTTCAGCATCTCACGTTACATCGCCGCTGTCGCTGAGAGCCAGCTGGCCAAGGACCTGGGACCCTCAGCACCTTTCCAGCCTTATCAGGCCAGCCTCCAGCACCCTGTCACCGTCATCACTGAGGATGGCATCCCCCCCGACAGGTATGTGACAGTCACCTGCTGCCATCCTCAGCAGAGGGGCCCAGTCTGTTCTCCAGCCAGGACAAGGCTCGGCTCCTTGGGACCCGGTTGTCTGGCACCCCAGGGAAATGCTTCATGCCCATGTGATGGCTGGTGACAGCAGGGCTGGGGACACTCTGCCTGTTGGGATGATTATGACCCAGGGGGAGCCCAGCCCTGCAGTCCCAGCACTGCTGTCCTCTCCACCCAGCTCCCTGAAAAATGAACTGGAGAGGGAACTCCCCCTGGGCACCTACCAGTACCCAAAGAACCTCAAGGACACAATCCTGCTCGGACCCAACACCAATGCCAGCTCTGCCTGGGCTGCAATGCGGTGAGTACCGAGAGCTGGGGGGCAATACCAACGTGTCCCCCCAGAGCCAAGGTGTCTCTGGGGCACAGTGACAGCTGCTACCCACAGCTCGCTGCTGGAAGCACCTCTGCAGGCTGATAACTATCACCAGAAGTTCCAGCTGCTGCTGTACCTGGAGGAGATCCAGATGGAGGTGGACATCCGGCGCTACGACATGCAGGATGTGACCATGGTGCAGGACAGGGGGCTGCTGGTCCTCGATGTGTGTAGGGAAATCCAGGGGGGGTAGGAGGGGTGCCAGGGCTCCCAGGGGGCCTGGCATCACACCAGCCATTTGGCACAGGTGCCTGGCGTGGCCGAGAACCGCCCGTCCGTGCTGAGGGGAGACCACCTCTTTGCCCACCTGAGCAGCGAGCGGGACCACTCCCCGCTCGTCCAGTACAAGGGCTACGTGCACAGCGTGGAGCTGGAGAAGGTCAGGCTGGGCTTCTCCTCCAAGTGAGTGATGTCCAGCCTCAGCAGCCCCGCTCGGAAGTGCCGAAGGCCGGGAACTGGTTGGGGAGGGCCAGGAGGGTATGGGGGACTGTCCCCATGCCCTGCTCATACCGCTTCTCCCCAGGCTGCAGAATAAGTTTGTGAAAAACCTGAAGTTCGACGTGACCTTCACCTTCAACCGGCTGCCGCTGCAGGTCCAGCACCGGGCTGCAAACCTGGCCATGTGCCGCGGCTTGTCCAGCCTTCTCTTCCCCTCCGCCTCCTCCCACAAGTCCCTCTTCCCAGGCTCCTTCCAGCCCCGGTGAGTGCCCCGTCCCGCGGGCCGGGAGGGTCCGAGGGGACGGAGGGGACGGGGCGGGCAGCGCAGCCTCTGCTCCCTCAGGTGGTTCGACCGCAAGCTGCAGGCGAACGAGGAGCAGTGCAGGGCCGTGACCCACATCGTGACCGGGATGTCCCGGCCAGCCCCGTACCTCATCTTCGGCCCCCCCGGCACCGGCAAGACGGTCACCGTGGTGGAGGCCATCAAGCAGGTGAGCAGCGGGTCCAGCCCCGGGGGTCGCTGCCCACCCTGGCCCGTGAGGCTCTGCCGTCACCGCCTCCCATCCAGGTGTGGACGTGCTTCAAGGACGCCCGGATCTTGGCCTGTGCCCCTTCCAACAGCGCCGCAGACCTGCTGTGCCAGCGCCTCATCCCCGACATCGCCCCTCGGCACGTCTACAGGCTCATCGCCAGCTCCAGGAGCTACGGGGAGGTGCCCGCCGACATCAGGGTGGGTCCCTGCCCCTCCAACCCAGCATCCTGCCGGCACATCTGCCCTGGCAGCCCCCGAGAGAGCGGGACCCCACCCGATGCTTGCATTCCAGCCCTGCTGCAACTGGGATGATAAGCAGAGCAGCTACGTGTACCCGAGCAAGGAGCACCTGGGGCGCTACCGGATCCTCATCACCACGCTGGTGACAGCGGGAAGGTCAGAGGGACTGGGGGTGTCCCCAGGGTCCGGGGGGCGTGGACCCCTTGCAGCCCGTGGGGGCAGCCCCTCCGGGAGGGGAGGAGCGGGGCAGGCAGCAGGGCAGACCTCTCCTCTGCAGGAGGATGAGGATGAAGGGGAAGGTGGGGCAGGGATGCTGAGGCAGCTTCATTCCACCTCTCCTCCAGGCTGGTGTCAGCCAACTTCCCCCCTGGGTTTTTCTCCCACGTCTTCATCGACGAGTGTGGCCAGGCGGTAGAGCCGGAGAGCGTGGTCGCCCTCGCCGGTGAGTGGGGACCAGCTCTGTCTATGGGACCAGCTCCTCCTCATGGCACATCCCCTGATGAGCTCCCCCTGTTCCCAGGGCTCCTGTCTCCCATGGACCAGAAGACCAACCCCAGTGGGGGGCAGGTGGTGCTGGCAGGAGACCCCAAGCAGCTGGGCCCTGTCCTGACCTCACCGCTGGCCATGGAGCATGGTTTGGGTGAGTGGGGAGAGAGGTGGGAGTGCTGCTGGTGCCAAGGGTGCCAGGCAGCCTTGCCGGGAGCCACGGGATCTCACTGGGCACAGGCACCTCCCTGCTGGAGAGGCTGATGCTGCACAACCCCCTGTACATGAAGTCCAGTGGAGGATACAACCCACAGTTCGTCACCAAACTGCTCTGGAACTACAGGTGGGGACAGGGACGGTGCAGGCAGGAGTGGGGCTGCTCTGTGACCACAGCTCCATCCAGGAGCTGTGTGTGTCCCCCAGAGCCTTGTAGTGCCCCAGTGGGTGTGGGAGGAGGGAGTGCACCTGCTGTCCTGGGTGCACAGCGCCTGGGAGGCTGCAGGAGCCACGTGGCACCCACCCTGGGCATTGTCCTGACTCTTCAGGTCCCACGAGGCCATCCTTAGGATCCCCAACGAGCTCTTCTATGACAGTGAGCTGAAGGCGTGTGAGAGTGATGGGCTTGATGTCCGGAATTTCTATTGCAACTGGGAGGAACTGCCCAAAAAAGTGAGGGGGGCAGCAGGAAGGGGGCTGGGGAAACTCCTGAGGCACAAGCAGAGCAGAGACCAATGTTCTTCATCCCCAGGGCTTCCCTATCATCTTCCATGGAGTTTGTGGGGAAGACCAGAGAGAGGAGAAGAGCCCCTCATTCTTCAACACAGCTGAAATTGAGGTGCTGGTCAACTACCTCAAGAAGCTGCTGCAGAGCCAGGGCAAGAGGGGCTGCCCCACGGTCTCCCCCAAGGAGATTGGCATCATCTCTCCCTACAGGAAGCAGGTGAGGGGCAGAGCTCCGCAGGTAGGGCACGAGCAGAGACCTCTCCAGGGGACAGGGGACATTGGAATGGATGGGATGGCTCTGTGGGGGGCTGGACTTTGCCACATGCCTCCCCCCAGGTGGAAAAGATTCGGAAAGCCATCACGTCCCTGGACCCCGTCCTGCGGAGGCTGAGGGACATCAGCCAGCTGAAGGTGGGTCCTGGGCACGGTGAGGAGAGGAGCCCACCGTGCTGCAGGAGGAGGCAGCCCTGCCAGCCCCAGCCTGGGGGTACTCCCAGCCCCTCACCTGCTGTCTCTGCCCCAGGTGGGCTCCGTGGAGCAGTTCCAGGGCCAGGAGCGGCGCGTCATCCTCATCTCCACCGTGCGCAGCTGCAGCACGTACCTGCAGTTCGACGAGACCTTCAGGCTGGGCTTCCTCAAGAACCCCAAGGTAGTTCACTGCCCTGAGCAGACCCTTCTGCCCCGAGCTTCCCTCAGGCAGGCAGAGCTGCTCGGGGTGCTGGGTGCCACAGCAGAGCTGCCTGCACCAAGGTGGCGCTGAGAGGGGGTGAGAAGTGCTGCAGCCAGGTAAAGTGCCCTCTTGGCTTGTCCTCTTCAGAGGCTCAACGTGGCCCTCACCAGGGCCAAGGCTCTGCTGATCGTGGTGGGTAACCCGACTGTGCTCAGCAAGGATGAACACTGGCACAGGTGAGCTGTTCCTGGCCCCTGCCACAGACTTACTGTCACCTGCTGCTGGCACACCCCAGTGCCCTGGAGCAGCAAGGCCAGTGCCACCTCCTGCCCACTCTGCCCTGGCTCTGCGCCCGCAGGTTCCTCAGGTACTGCAAGGCAGAGGGTGGCTATACAGGATACCCCTACGAGGAGGAGAGCACAGATGCAGACAGACTGACTGCCAACCTCCAGGGGCTGCGGCTCGACATTTAACACCCAGGTGAGCAGGGCTGGGCGCTGCCAGCGGGGCCCTGGCACCAGCAGGGTGCTGGTCCTGCCTGGACAGCACCCCTGGGGCTGCAGCACCCCTTGTTCTCCTCATCTCAGTCCTGGAATGCTCCGTGCATCCCTGCAGAGTTGAGGCTGAACCCACCGGACCACAGGATGCTGCCAGCTTTTTTAGCCAGCCAGGAGCCCTGGCACCGACCACAGGGCAGCCCCCTCCCCTTCCAGAGCAGGACCATTCCAGCACTGCACTGGGACTGCTCTTCTTTTTAACCAGTTTTTGACACATCTGTGGCAAACAGTTCTCTGTGACTGATCTCACCATTCAATGAACAGCTTAAGCGACAGTCCGGCCGCCAAGGAGCATCACAGGGGAGCCCAGTGCTGCTGTGGTGGGTGACTGGGGCAGGCACAGGGTGGCTCAGCTCCCCACTGGGCAGCTGCCTGGCCTGAGAGCTGGCATGGCTGTGCAGGCACTTTGTTTCCCTGGAATAAATATTTAGAGAAACACCGTCTATTGAGTCCAGGCTTCTGCCACAATGACAGGCCTGCTAGAGCAGGGACAGGCTCACTGCAGCCCTGTCCTGACCTGCTCCAGAGCCAGGAGGACTCCGGCAGGGACAGCAGTGCCCATCGTCTGGGGACTGAGGACAGCTGGGGAGCTCCTGCCCAGCCCCTGCCGTGTGAGCTGCATCCTGGCTCTTACCCAAGAGCAGGATGCTGCAGCAGCAGCAGAAGCAAGAGGAGCTGTGGGCCAAGCAAGTCCCGACCCTGCAGCACGTGCCTCAGTCCACAGGCAGGAGCCTGGAGCAGCAAGGGGCACGAAGGAGAGCTGGGAGGATGCCACGCAAGCAGAGTTACAATTACTAAAACACCAATTTGCATTTATTCTCCCAATTACACAGTTCAGTTTACTGGTGCCAAGTCTGTGACCGAGGCAGACTCGAAGGAGGTGACACCGGCAGAGTTGGGCACACATCCCGGGAGCAGCACTCCTGGCAGCACTGAGCCCAGCTCTGCCCACAGACAGGGCTAAAGCAGCCCAGGCACGTCTGTGTAACACGTGTGTGCTGCCTGCACGGCCGGGGGCAGTGGGCAGAGCACCCCGAGAGCCCAGCACACCCCACGCACGAGCTGTGGGCAGCAACCAGGGGCACCTCCCATTTGTGCAGCGCCTGCCTGGAGCTGGGGTGGGAGAGGGAATACCATGGCAATCCCCACGGGAAAGGCAAAACCAGGGAGGTCAGTACAAAACGGGGTGACACGGGGAGTGACACGAACACCCGGCCGTGCAGAGCGGCGGGCACTGAAGGCACTGGCCCCTCACGGCCCTGGAATAGTCGCAGGGACACCCCACGGGCTCGGGGGGCAGCTCTGGTGCAGAGGGTTCAGGGCGGGTACTGGCACCGTGAGGTCCCACTTGGGCTGGCCGTGCTGCGTCCCCGGGCAGGGCAGGCTGGTGCAGGGGCTGCTCAGAGCAGCGGGCACGCTCTGCGCTTCTTGTTCTTGCGGACCTGCAGGCCAGCTCGGGTGGCCATCTCGAACACCTCCCGCACCCCCTCCTTCGTCTTGGCCGAGCACTCGAGGTAGCCAAAGGCGTTGATCCTGTTGGCCATGTCCCTCCCCTCCTCTGGCTTCACGGGCTCCTAGGAAGCAGTAAACAGAGGGCTTGGAAACATCGCCAGGACACGGCAGCCACCGCCCTTGGGGCACCCAGCCCACCGTGCCAGCCCCCAGCACGGGCAGAGGCAGCGGGGCCCGGCGCTGTCCCCACCTGCTTCATCTTGGCCAGCTCCCGACGCGTGTGCTCGTCGTTCCGCAGGTCCTTCTTGTTCCCCACCAGGATGATGGGCACGTTGGGGCAGAAGTGCTTCACCTCTGGCGTCCACTTCTCGGGGATGTTTTCTGCAATGAGCACACGTGAGAAATCAGGAGCTGAGAGGCTGCTCTTCCCCAGCCTCCTTGCAGGAGCCCCAGGCTTTTCCCATAGAAAGAAGGTCGCCCCGTGGCATCCTTCCTTCCCAACACCTCCACCCAGACAGCAAGTTCCCAGCATTTCCCTGGAGCACACACAAAGCCAGGGGATGAAGGGAAGGCTCTGGCATCCCTCTGGGAGGCAGCACAGAGGCTTCCTGGACCCGTGGGGGTTCAGCAGCAGCACCCAGCCCTGCGGGAGCCCCAGGTCCCCCCTCACTCCCCAGTTCCTACCAAGGCTATCTGGGCTGTCGATGGAAAAACACATAAGGATAACATCTGTGTCCGGGTACGAGAGGGGCCGCAGCCTGTCATAGTCCTCCTGTCCCGCCGTGTCCCACAGGGCCAGCTCCACCTGGGGGAGGAGAGGGATAAGGCTCAGCACCAGCACCTCCACAGGCCAGCACTGACAGGTGTATCTCCCTCAGGTAGAGCTGTGGTCTTCCTCACACTGGGGAAGGCTCGGGGTGATCCAGAAAGGCAGGAGCCACGGACCAGCCCCGGGGGCAGCGCTGGGCGGTGGCACTGCCAGCATGGGACCATGGGAGCAAGAGGATGGGAATGGCAAGGGTCCTTACCTGCTTCCCATCTACCTCGATGTCAGCGATGTAGTTCTCGAACACGGTGGGCACGTAGACCTCGGGGAACTGGTCCTTGCTGAACACGATCAGCAGGCACGTCTTCCCACAGGCACCGTCTCCCACGATCACCAGCTTCTTCCTGATGGCTGCCATGGCTGTGGGCACAGGAGCAGCTCAGTGGGGCAGAGCAGCACGGGCAGCCCATGCTCCCGGCCCCCCAAAGTCCTGTGCGTGATGGCCAGGGAGGTACCAGACACGTACACCTGGGCACACCCCAGCCAGTGACAGCCAGGACAGAGGCTCCCCCAGCGCCCTCCCTGGACGCTCCCCTGGCCCCAGCACACACCAATTCATGGACACAGACAGAACTGGCCTGAATGGAACCACTTACACCCAGCACTGCTGCTGTGGCCAGCAGAACCATCCCAGTGATGTCCCAGCCATAGTCAGGGCTGGTGGCTGCACTGCCACCACGTGCGAGGTGACAAACTGCTCTGCCTTACCCCCTCCGTGGGGCACCAACACCATCCAACCCTCCCTGGGCTTTGCTTTTACCACCCAGGTAAACAGGATTTTAGACAGCCCTGCAGCACCACATGCATGCTGGGTTTATTTTAGATTATACATTCTTCAGGGCAGAAACTGTGCTCCAGGTTTCTCCCAGGCACGCTCACCAGCTCCCAAATAATCCGATCAGCAGCTGGAAGGCGCCAGGCTGAGCTCGTGGCGGTCCAGACAAGCAAGACCTGTGTGCCTGGCACCCAGCACGGGGCTGGCCCCTTCCCAGCCTGTCTGACAAAGGAGCCTTTGCCACAGAACCAAGAGAGCTGACGCTGGCACCAGCAGCGGGAGAAGCTGCCAGCCATCCCTCAGCAAACACAGGCAAAACCCACGGCAAAACGGGTGGCTTTCTGCCCCAAGGCAAAAGGATGCAGCCCTGCAAGGAAAACTGTGCCTTTGCATCCCTCAGCTTCAAAAGGGGATTACACTTGAGCCTGGGAATCGCCCAGGACAATGCCATAAAATGCCTGGCACAGCATCTGAATGAGGCATGAGAAAATCAACTGTGGTTGGATCACATCCCTCCCAGCCTCAGGACCAAAACCTCTTTCCCATCCCCAGCTTCCCAGATGCCTCAGTCCAAAGAGCCTGACCCACTCCCTAAGTGCCTTTGGCACTTAGCCAGCTCCCTGTCCCTGCAGAAATCATGGGAATGGCACAAGCTGACAGCTCAGGGTTTAATCCCTGGAAAGTCACACTGTTCTGGGGGAAATTACGGGTGGCCAGAAAACTGCCGCTGAAGGCAGGGACATGCCACGTCCCACCCCCAGCCCCGTCCTGCTCCAAAGCCCCTGCCTGGGCAGCAGGATGGGAAGGGTTTGGGATGCTGGAAGACTTGGGAAGGTTCAGGGGAAATAACCCTGTGGGAAGGCCACACACCAGATGATGCATGGAACTGCATTTGGATCACACTGGGATCATGCTGGGATCACTGTGGGAAGGCCAGGGCATCATAAGCCTGGCATGTAACCAGGGCACTGAGCCAAGCCTTAAGGAAGGCTGGGCACCTGTCCCCACCCTGGTGATCACAGTCACACCCTGAGCCAACAGAAAAGGGAGGAAAAAAGGAGAAACCCGAGTCTGGCTGCAGCATAATTAGTTGCAAGCAAAGGATTAGGCAGTGATCCTGAGCGGCTGACTCGCATTCCAGAGGCAGGCTGCAGAGCTCCTCTCTGCCATCGGCATGCCCAGCAGGACACCTGGTCACAGGAACCTTGGGGACACCACGGGGACCACCCCAGTCTCACAAATCAAACTGCCCAACGGTTTGGGACAAAGAGAGACAGTTTTCACCCAAACGCAGGCGAGACCCTGCTGTAGTCCTGGGTCTTTGCAGGTTCCAAGCACTTTGGCAGGAATGGTCTGTGGCTGCCGAGTGCTGTGGGGCTGTTAACAGAAATAGTAGGCTGGCACTTGTAAGGTGAGAAGAGTGAGGATCAAGGGCTGCATCCGGCAGGATCCTCAGCCTCGAGCCAAGGGGTCAGGCACACATCCCAGCGGAGCTGCGTGTTCACAGAAAGCTATGCATGTTTGTACAACACTGAGGCTGGAGGGAAAAACAGAGGTGCCCCAAAGGTTCCAGGGCAGTTTTTAGGGAGGCAGGGGCTGAGTATGGAGGGGGAACAGCTCCTGTCCCTACTCCTCCTGCCCTTATGCTCCTGCCCATCCCAGCTGGGCCAGGGACACCCACGGTCCCAGCGGGGGCAGCCAGCCAGGAGCTCATCCTGAGGAGACACAGGGCTTGTGTTAGGGAGGCAGATACAAGGGCTGGAGGAATCTGCTGGCTCCTGCCCACTTGAGGAGGACAACAGAACCCTGGGGACACAGAAATGCATCATCCTTAGAATCACAGAATCATGCATGATGGCTGGAAAAGACCTCCCAGACCATCAAGTCTGACCCTTGCTGCAAACCATCCTTCTTATCTGACCAAAGACTCATCCTCTCTCCAGCAGCAGGAGAAAAGGATAGCTCAGGGACAAAAAAGTCTGTTTACTCAGACACAAAGCTGCTTTGCCCACAGCAAAACACGGTTTGCTGCTCCGTGACTCCGTATCTGCCAGACGGACGGAGGAGGAGCCGCAGTTTGGGCTGTGCCATTATCTGACCCCCAGCACAAGGCAGACCACACATCTGCGGCGTGAGGAGCAGCAGATGCCCAAGGAGACAAACACCCGCTCCCACACGGGCACCGGGCCCCGTCCGTGCCCATCTGCAGACACTGCAACCAAACCCAACCGAGCGGCACAGCCGCTGCCTGAGCGCCGCCTGCCCACGCAGCGCCCGGCGAGGGGCACGGAGGGTGCTCCACACTGGGCACAGCTCAGCTCCTTCCCACGGCTCCCTCGTGCCCCCCGAGCTCCCCAGCCCCGCGTGATGCCGAGCGCTGACTCAGAGGGCAGAGGCACCGTCCCCACCCAAAATCTCAGCACAATTCATTCCATTACTCACGAGAGCCTTCCAGAAATAGCCCATTACTAATGCAGAGCTGGCGTGCCAAGGCGAGCGGGCCGAGGAGGCTGGGAGGGCTGTGAGCCCTGGGGCCGGCTGGGTGCCCCCATCCGTGCCCCGGGGCCGGCGGCTGGCACAGCACCAGCACCAGGTGCCAGCAGCACTCTGCTCCGGGAGAGATGAGCTCCTCTGCCAGGGGCTGCTCAGAACGATGAGGAGTCTGCTGCAGGGGGCTTAGCGCTGTTCCCAGGTGGTGGGAGTGGAAAACGGGAAGCCAAACAGGGCAATCCCAAGCACAAGTGCAGGAGAATAGATTGGGAGCAGCCCTGAGGAAAGGACTTCGGGGTGCTGGTGGATGAGAGGCTCAACATGAGCCAAGAATGTGTGTCTGCAGCCCAGAAACCCCCCCATGTGCTGGGCTGATCCCACAGCGTGGGCAGCAGGGGAGGGGGGGGGATTCTGCCCCTCAGGTGAGACCCCCACCTGGAGAGCTGCCTCCAGCCCTGGGGTCCAACATCAGAACAGGGAGCTGCTGGAGCCAGTCCAGAGGAGGCCATAGAGATATCCCAAGGGTTGAATCTCTTTGCTCTGGAGCCAGGTTGGGACAGCTGGGGGGGTCACCTGGAGAAGGGAAGGCTCCAGGGAGACCTGAGAGCCCCTTCCAGTGCCTATAGGGGNAACTGGATGAGCTTCGAGGTCCTTTCCAACTCCAAGCATTCTGTGATTCTGTGACAATTTGAAGACAGTTTTACAACAGCTGCCGTCAGGTCAAATGATTAAAAGCACAAAGTCATCCACAACAAGACATGGAAATCCACATTCTAAACTCAGTCAACCACTCTGAGGTACAGCCAAGGCTGCCCAGCCTCGCTGGCAGCCCAGCCCAGCAGCTCTGTGTGTGAGCAGCACTCCCAGGGCCCCTCTGGAGATGCCTCCTGCTCATCCACGGGGACAAGGAAAGGGAGCAGCAGCATCTCCCACTGCCCAGCCCCGCAGGGCCCCCGTGCCCACCCTGCTGTGGGCAGGCTGGGGTCACACCAGGGTGGCCGTGGGTTCAGTCTGTGCCACCTCTGCCAGCACCAGCCCAATCCTGAGCACGCCAGAGAGCTGCAACGTGACCCCAGACTGCTCTGCTTTCCAAGCAGCTATTCTAAAGCCATCACCATAAAATCAGCCAGGGCAGCCCTGGTGTTATTGGCCTCTCCCAGCTTCGGGCCTCAGAATGAGAAGTTCCTGCTGAGCAGGAAATGGGGAATTCCTCTGGCAGCAGGATGTGTCCATCATCCAGTGTCTGCTACGGGATCTCGGGAATGGCAGAGAAAGATGTTAACACTTTGAAGGACTCCAACAGGGGACAGGAGTCTTTCAACGAACCTCCTCGAGCTCCCAGAGGTAACAGAGGGGGTTTGTTCTAAAGCAGAAATTCCCAAGCGCCTCTGACAGCCCCACCCCAGCCAGACCTGTGCCACCAGATCACAGCCCCAAATCTGGCAGGGCTGGGGGGGACAGAACTGTGCTGGGAGCGGCCCCTTTGCAGGGACACCCCCTCAACAGGGACACCCCCAGTGCTGCCAGCACGGCAGGACCAGGTCCCCACAGACCCCAGACCTGGCAAATACCTCCAAACAAAACCTCCTCACCCAGGAGAGCAGAGCCAGGAGGAAGGTGAAGCCTCCAGGCAGTGCTCATGCAGCCACCAGCATTGCTCCCAGATCACTTTTTGGCCAGAGATGGGAGAACAGACCTTGGGCTCACACTCCTGCCTTGCAGAGCTGCCACCAAGCACCTCCTCACAGGCTGATTTTCAGAAAATATTCCTCTGCCCCAGCAACTCTGGCTGCTCCCTTTGGATGGGAGGTTCAGGGAAGAGCCAGCCCACAGCATGAAGCCCCACCACCTCAATGCCTCACCACAGTACAACTACAGAAGGAAAACCACCTCTTGGACCAGCCCAAGATATTCCTGGTCTTGCTGTGCCTTCAGCTCTGCTGAACTTTTCATTAGTTTAACAAATAAAAGCATCCAAGTGCTGGGTTGGAGTGATTTAACTCTTGTTTAGGACAGGGCTGGGTAAACACAGCACAGAGCAGGCTCAAGGCTGCAGAGCCACAAGGCACGTAACTGGATTTCCAAACCACACACCTTCAGTTCAGGCTGTGCAGCTGGGACACAGACAGGACCCCCAGCACTCCCAGCACCCAGAGGGAACACAGGAAAGGTTCCCTCCCCAGCACAACCAAGGACAGGCTGTCTCCACTTCTAAACATCTCTGTGTGTGCACAGAGCTGCAGCGAGAGCCAGGGGAGGGCACCTCAGGACAGGATCCTGAGAGGTGCCAGCAGGCAAACAAGAGTCACTTTGGCCAGCTCCGGGCCACTGTGGGCACTGGGGGGGAAGCTCCTTCAGAATCCCCCTGGGAGCAGCTCCAGCAACAGCTCCAAGCAGCACAGTGACAGCCACAGCTGACTCCAAGGAGCAGTCATGGGAGGGGGACTGGAGGTGTTTGGGGACAGGGTGACAGCAGCACACAGGCCACTGGCACACATCAGACAGCTCTGCAGGGTTGTTTCACAACAGAAACAGCTTTAGCTGGCTGGACTCAATGGTGCAATGAGAAAGTAAGTAAACTTCCAAAGTAAAACCCCACAGGAATGCCTGCTGAGGGGAGTATCGTCTGCTGAGACACCTAAACCATGCCCAAGGTAGAACAGCACAAGTATCCTGGCCAGTGTTGCAGGTACCACAGGGACTCTTACACAGAAGCATTAAGGTTGAAAAGCACAAAAAAGTTCCAAAAAGGGCTGGAAGCAAACAGTGATGCCAAAGGGAAACACCACGGGCAGGGCAGAGCTCGGGCTCCCGGGCAGATCACGGCTCAAGATGATCCAAGGGGTGCTGGTTTTGGCACAGCAGCATCTACAATTTCCACTCCCCCAGCCCCCAGTTTGTGCAGCACAGACCAGTCCGCAGCCCTCAACCAGGCCAACAGCCATCACTGGCACCCAGAGCACACCCACCAGCACCACCACCGCCCAGGGCTCCGAGCCTCCCCTGCCGCCTGTCATCCCGCCTGCCTCCGCTGCCAAAGCTGCCCGGCGCCGAGGAAAATGTCTGTATTTACCACTGGGAGAGCTGCCTGAAACCTTCCCAGACCTCCAGACTTGCCATATCCAAACGACAAGTGATCAGCAAAATAGGAGCTCAACTCGGCGCTCAAGTTTAGACCTCACCCAACTGTTTTGGGAGATATTCTGTGGGCATGACCAGGCGGGCTGGGCTTACCACACACTCCAGCAGCAAAGGGCAACTGCCCGGACCCAGACCCGGAGCAGAGCACCCAGGCTGACTAGTTTTCGTTGCTAAATCCCACAAAAAAAAAAAAAACAAAAAAACAAAAATCCCCAGGCAAACCAGAAAAAGGCACTTGGAACAGAAGAATTTGAAAGCCTAAACAAAGCTCAAACCACAAAGTGCTTGAGCTTTTTGGGGAAAGCTGCCTGCCCCTTACCTCCTCTTCCAAAGGACATCATGCCATGTTCTTATTTTACCTCCCGTGGAAGCGACAGCCTTCCCAGCCTCACGGCAGGACAAGTGTCTTGCTGAAAGCTCCAAATAACATGCCACAATCTCAGCGGGTGCCTCTACTCGTGCCAGGCCTGACTGCCCCAGCGCCGATCAATATTTGCTAATACATTCCTTACTTTTCATGTCAATACGCCTCTCCAGTGCAAACGGCAAGGTGGGAGGTGAGCCTGGTTAAACGCTCCCGAAAACCTGTTGGAAGACAGTGACTTGGCTTATTTTCCACTTAAACGCTTCCCTGGAGGAGCTGCAGCTGTCAGGAACGTGGATTCAGTTTCGAGCCCGTGAAATCTCACGCAGTCTCTACCTGGGCTACTCGGAGCTGAGGAGGAGCCGGACATAAACTGAAACTGTTCGGACACCAAAAGCACTTGGCAAAACAGAAACAAAATGCTGCCGGTCTCTGTGACACAGGGCCAGCCAAACCACCACCTCCCGTCTCCAGTTTCCGGAGCGGATCCCTCGCCAGGGCTGAGAGCCCGGGGGGCTCGGCCGGGCCCCCGGCCCCAGCGTGGGGATCACAGCACAGCGATCCCGGGGGGTGGGGAGGCTGAGGATGGATCGGGGGGTTGGCCGCCGCTGGGAGACTTGGCTGCCAGACTTTCAGTGCTGGAAAGGGCCACGCAGTCATGCTTTTGGAATGCTCCCCTGCTCCTAAGACATTACACAATTATTTCCCCTCCCTGCAAGCCCCCCTAATATAAATGTTTAAGAATGAGCTCAGCAGTGAGTACAGGGAACTTTTTTCCTTTTTCTGAAGAAAACACAGAGCGGCTGCTCCGTGAGCAAGGCCATGTACAGGGACACTGCTGGAGCAGGGACTGTGGGGAGGGAGGTGGCAACAACCCCTGGGGTCCCATCTTGGGTCAGTCACTGCCTGGGGGGCAACCACTGGTTGGGACACACAGCCCAAGACCACCCTCAAGGGACCCGCAGTGCCCAAAGAACAGCTGACCCATCCCTGCCCACCCCATCCCAGGCACACCCACCCCATCCTGCCCGGCTGGGGCACCCACCCCTATGCCCCGCTCCCCTGGCAGCGCCCGGACCCCACATCCCAGCCGTAACTCCACAACTCGGTTCCCCATTTCCCCAGTAATCCCAGACCCCACACCTTACCAGTATCAGTAATCCCACATCCCACTAGTAACCCCAGATCTCAATTGCCCCAAACGGCACAAGTAACCCCCTACTCTGGTTCGCCCAAACCCCAAACCTCAACTCCCCCAAACTCCACCAGTAACTCAGACCCCGTCACTAACAGTAACACACGAACAG
>VXAU01002095.1:17909-34932 GCA_013399695.1 Formicarius rufipectus
TGCGGCTCCGGACACCGCCCCGTGCGGGGCCGCCTGGAGGGCGGAGCGGGAGCGCTGGGCTGTGCCGAGCCGTGCCGACCCATGCTGGGGCTGTGCCGAGCCGTGCCGAGCCGTGCTGGGGCTGTTTCGAGCCGTGCCGGGGCTGTGCCGAGCCGTGCCGGGGCTGTGCCGAGCCCTGCAGAGGCTGTGCCGAGCCGTGCCGGGGCTGTGCCGAGCCGTGCAGAGGCTGTGCCGAGCCGTGCCGGGGCTGTGCCGAGCCCTGCAGAGGCTGTGCCGAGCCGTGCCGGGGCCGTGCCGAGCCGTGCAGAGGCTGTGCCGAGCCGTGCCCCTTCCCAGCGCTGCCCCTGCCCGGCTCCGGGACGCCCCGGCCCCGCCGCTGTTTCCCCGCGGAGCCCCCGGGGATGTTTGTCCAGGTTCAGGTTCCCGAAGCCAAGTGAGGAGGGGGCGGCCCCAACAAACCTCCCCGTGCCAGGCAGCACCAACAGCAAAGACCACCCGTGCTTTGACCCCCAGCCAGGGGTCCCCCACCGCTGGAGCCCGGGCCCCAGACTATCTGCCACTGGAGCATCACTCAAGGGGATGCTTTGCCCCCCATAAGTGTTGTGATCTTTCCCCCTTAAACAGGGGCCCCACACTACTGGAGCACCTCTTGAGGGGATGCCTTACCCCGATATTATTTTCTTTGCCCCCCTAACCTGGGGTCCCCCATCGCTGGAGATCAAGCCCCAAACCACCTGCCATGACAGCACTGCTCATGGGGACCCCTTTCCCCCATGAGTGTTACTTGCTTTGTTCCTTAAACAGGGGTCCCCCACCATCAGAACAGCACTGCTCAAGGGGACACCTTCCCTCTGTGCATCTTATTTACAGCATCCTCCCAGTGGGCTCTGCCAGGGAAGGCTGATCCCAGCAGGCAAACCCTCCCACACCCCTCCATCCCCAGCTGCTGCCCAGGCACCCACTCACTCCTTTGAGGGACACCCCCCTTCCCACCATGACAGACACAGAGGTGGCTGAGGGACATGCCCTGTCCCCAGGGTCTCTGTCCTCTCCCCTGGGACACTGCCAGAGTGGGGCTGTGACATGTGACAGAGCCCAGTGCTGCTGGAGGGGGCTCTGGCTGCCCACGCCCACCACAGGCTGTGGGAAGGGAAGACCAGGCAGCTTCTGCCCCTGCACCATCCCAGCTGCAGGGCAGAGCCTCTGTCCCTGAGCCAGGGAGAGGCAGCCCCAGGGGCCTGGCCCAGACCCAGGCTCATAAACTGCTGCTATTTTAAGGACTTGAAGACAATTTTTCTTAATTTATCAAGCCCCAGGCCAGGAGCTGGTTCCAAAGGAAATGTTTCCTTAGTGAAAAAGGGAACCACAGAGGAAGCTTTAAATGCAGCCTCTGCCTCCTTGCCTTATCCAGCGGCTCCCAGGCAGTGACCTGGAAAAGCAGAGCCGGTTCTCAGCCACCAGCACGAAAAGCCTCGTGCCAGGGGAACAGGGCGGTGCAAACAAGAGTGGAGGGAGCATCAGGAGCACCAGGGGCACTGGATGGCAGTCAGGAGGATGTGAAACAGCAAGGATGCTTCCAGCAGACAGCCCACCCTCGAGGCAGAGGTAGCTGCTGCCGGGGTACCTGAACTCCCAGAGAGAGACAGTCACATTCCTGGGTACCCCAACCTGCCTCAATCCACAGCCCACCCAGCAACCTCCCCTACAGCCTTTCCATCCCCCCACGTCCTGTATAATGTTCCCATTCCCACCAACCGGTCCCAGGGAGCTGAGGATCCCCAGGCAGCACCACACACAGACTGGCAGCACAGCAGTGGCTCCCACTGCCCATGGGCAACAGACTCAAGGGGCTCTGACCAGTGCCAAGGGCAGAGGGACAGCAGCTCACATGGCTCTGCCTGGGCCTATTTGCCTGCCCACATAAAGTAATCAGAGCTAATTGGCTTTTAGGTAAGTCTTCTTTGCAGGAGCTCTGCAAAGAAAGACTTTGAAGTGGGACTGCAAGTGTCAAAACCTTTATTTAAACACACAGTGCTATGCAAGGACAAGCTCCCAGCCCCGGTACCACTCCCTGCTCCCTTCAGCATGGATGCCAACAGGTTCAAATCTCACTGGATAACTTTCACTTCCCATTAAGTGCACCCAGTTTATTTACATCTCACTGGTTACAGGAGACAAACATTCATCAGAGGTGACACTCGACAAGAGCTGGCTGCACCCAATGACAGGACAAACTACTGGTGCCACAGAGCCTTTGCCTAACAAGGAACCACAGCCCAGCTCTTTCCATCTCCACACTGCCAGGGTGGGACAGTCCCTCACATTTTGGGAAGACGCAATGCTCTGCAGAGGTGTGGGAAATGGAAGCTCCAGGTCAAAGATCTGTGAGAGGCAAAGATCCTGTGTGGAGATCAACTGCTCCAGCTCTGCTCTGCACCAGTTTTGAGATAGTTAAGGAAAAGGAGGGAGCTCTCTTCCCCCGCCCTGGTCACACCAAGCTGCTTTTATTGTGGTTCCCAGCCCTGGGCTAAGCAGATCCACACCACAGTTAAGCTGTTAAGCTCGCCTGAATAGAGCTGCTCTGTGTGAGGCTGCTAATTCAGAACCACTCAAAAATACAGACATACATTCACAGACTCCCTGCATCAAGGAAGGATTTAGACATTTTCCAGCTCAACTCTCCAGTTAATAAAATAACTGGCTCCAGAAGCACAGCAGTGATCCAAGGCATGGGAGGGTGGGGGCAGATCCTGTGGCACAGCCAGTGTCAGGGCAATGGCTCACCCTTCCCCAGGGCTCTGGGTGCACAGCAGGGCTCACTCACTGCTCCATCCTCCCAACTCAGAAACTGAGACAAAGTGCATTACTGGAACAAAGGTGTGAGGGGCTGGAAATTGGGAGCACAAAGCTGGGATGGCCATTGTGGGGCTCACTCACCACCACACCACCCACGACTGGATTTGTGCCAGGCTGAGCACCACCCAGCTGCCAGTGGGGCTTCACCTCCATCCACGTCCCATCTGAGCCCCAGTGCCCAGCCCCAGCAGCAGCCTCAGTGCCACAAGGTCACAGGGCAGGGGACAGGAGGTGACTGCAGCAGGAACGAGTGCCCCACCAGCCCCACAGCCATTGCAGAAGGCTGGAACCAGCATGGCCAGGGCGAGGGGCAAAGAGCATGCTGAGGACTCGGGGAGTCCTCAGACTTTTCACAGCATTGAGAAAGTAGCAGCACAGAAACATCCCTCAGCCCCAGTCTCCACTCTCTATCCAAGGCCTCTTCATCTCCCCCTGGGGCCAGGATGCAAGCAGGTGGAGGGAGATGCTCTGGACACGGGAACAGACTGAGGCTCCAGTTTTCTTATTCTTCTTGTGGTCGGCTCAGGAAACAAGTTGCTTAAGGGACAGGTGGCCCCAAGGCAGCGCCAGCATCCTGTCAGCTCCACCCGGGCAAGGAGAGCCCCGCTGCCCCGGGCTCATTGGGCATCATGTGTAGCTGCCTGGGCCACCCAGAGGGATCACGAAGACAGAGATGTCATCTCCAGAGCCCAGCTTGTCATTGGGCAGCCGCCAGCCCCGCTCCTTCAGCACCCCCCGGGACCGCACCACCAGCTCCTGGGCCACCATGGTGTACCTGGGGGCACAGCAGAGCCTGGCTCAGCAGCGACCCCAGACCCTCTGATGCAGCATTCCTGGCAAGGAAGGAGAAGCTGGAGCAGCTCGAGGTGCAGGAACGGGTCCCCTGGAGCAATCTGAGCTCAGGTAGGCACATTGAGGAGAGCACTGTGTGCTGCAGAGCCCAGAGGGATGCACGCCCACAACTGCTCCAAGGAGCCAGGCCAACGGGAGGTGTTGGACTGCAGGACACACTGGTGGCCCTGCCCATTCACAGCTCACCTGCACGGGTCATTGGGCTCATAGCTCGTCAGCACCTCCATCACCACACCAGCCACCTCCTTGTCATTGGTGACATCCCAGAGCCCGTCGGTGCCCAAGACCAGAACATCGTCAGGACAGTGCTCGTACTGCGTGAGGTCATAAACCCTGACCTGGCAAGCAATGGGGCAAGACAGGAGGGTGAGGGGCACAGAGGCAGAGGAGGCTCCCACTGCGCTGGGCACACCACGGATCTGGTCACACCGAGTGGCTCCAGCTGTTGCAGGAACCCCTGGTGGAGTGGCTGGCAGGCAGGCTTACCTCTGGGAAGCAGGACAGGAAAGGCTTGATGTGGATGTTGGAGCTGAACACCTTGAGGTCGTGGTCTCCCAGGCCCCGTGTGACCCCAATCGTGGCCATCATCCGAGCCTGGAGGACGTTGGAATCAAAAGAGAACTTTAAGCACTTTCATCTCCACCTCCAATCCCAGCTGAGAATTGGTGGCATTGGAGTGATGACACCACTACCAAAAACAAGCCTGAAAACCCCAAATCAGTGAGGGCAGGTGGGAAGCGACACCCACCCCCAACTCCTGCCACAGCACTTCACCTTTTTGCCTTCTCCATAGATAAGTGGAAACTTCAGGTCATCCTCTTCTATCTTTTTGTAAGCCCTGGTTAAAATAAGCCAGAGACAAGGTGTCACCAGGAAAAGGCGTCCAGCACTTCCCCTGCTTACTCAGGACCTGGGTACCCAGTGTGCCAGGGTCCCCAGCCCCATGGGATGGGATGCCAGAGCTGGGTAGCCACCTCAGCAGGCCCCCAGTGCCACCAGCAGGTTGGGGGTTACCAGCCATTCATATTCTGGTCCCTGTACAGCATCTTCTTCCCCAGTTCCTTGGGCTGGATCCTGCGGGGGAACTCCAGGTGGGTGAACTCCTTCCCCAGCAGCTCAGGCCTCAGCAGTGCCTGTGGGAATAAGGGGCACCTCAGCCACAGGGCTGGGAGAGCAGGATCTGTGGAGCCAGCTCTGCCTAGCCATGGGACCCAGCAGGACCCCAGCTTTGACATTCCATGGTGGGACAACATCAGCTGCTCCAAAGCAACTTTAACAGGCACTGGGAAAGCAGCTTCAAACCACCTACCTGTGCTGGCCCAGAGGGGAGCCTGGAGCTGGGGACAGCCATGCCAGCAATCAGCAAGAGGGTGATACTTTTGCATGGAGAGTTTTGGGAAATAAAGACCTCCAAAAGGGATTAAAGCCCAGCAAATTCCAGGAGAAGCTGGCATTAGCCCAGGAGGAGTCACACTGCAAACCTCCCTGGATGCCAGGCTCAGCACAGGGCATGGCACCAGCCTGAGGAAAAGAGTGATGGGTCTTGTCTGACAGTGTCCTGGCTGCAGCCACGAAAGGGGACAAACAGCAGCACAGAGCCCTTTCCAGGCCAGCCCCAAGCCCTCCTGGAGCACAGCATGCAGGGAGGAGGAACGGGGAGAGCTGGAAAATGCAGGTGGGGGAAGAAAGAGATAAAAGAGAGGAGGAGATCCTTTGGGAAGACAGCAGGGCAGGGATTTGGTGCAGAGGACGCCCATCCCACTCCAGGGGAGCCCTGACCACAGCCTGGGCATCCTGTGGTGGAGCAGCATGTGCCTGTCCCCAGCCTGTGCCCTGCCCTTCACAGCCAGCTGGAGAGGATCCCACTCACAGCAGTTTCCTCCTTCTGGTCATTCAAAAATAGACTCAAGAAAAAACACCTCAGTGTTTTTCCAAGTGCATTACAAGCCAGGAAATTTCATCCAGCGAGACCTCCTCCAACACAAACGTCTCCTCCCCTGTGCTGCCCTCAGAGAGGTCTTTATAACCTTAAAAAGTCTCCCTGGGTGGCACCGGGGGAGCTGTCCAGGACAGGGACAGGGAGCTTTCAGGGAGAAAGCCAGGAAGCCACTGGCACACATCAGCTCCGACTCCTCAGGGAGCAGCCAGGGACAGGACCAGGACTCAGCACTGCGACTCCTCTGACAGTGGGTGGAGGGAGCAGAGCCACCCTGCTCCTGGTCACAGCAGCTCAGGCAGGGGATGCTCCCCGTGCCCGGGGCAGGAGCAGGGCAAGATGGACCAAACTGGCTCCATGCAACCCCCCCAATCCGGTCCCACACCAAAAGTCTGGGATCTCCTGGTCCTGGTTAGCCAAGTCACGGCCCCTCACCCCAATCCCACAGCAAACCAGCCACGAGATGCCCCCACACCAGCTCCCTGCATCCCAGTGCCCCTCCCCATCCCAGGGAGCAGGGATGGACAAGCACCACCGGCAGGTCCCATCCATGGGCTGCCCTCAGCTCCAGGACCCCACCACGGCAGCAGCCCAGCAGGCAGAGCGGGGGGCTGGGAAGGGGCCAGGAGGTGGGTCAGCAGGAATGAGGTTAGAAGAAAGGTCTTTCTTACTAAAAACTGCAGCCTCTGCCTCTCTGTCTCTGGAGTAAACTCCCTGGACATTGGAATGATTTCCCCATTACGGATGATAATGGCCCTGCAATGAAATGTGGAAGGATGAGATTAGAGAGGAGAGGAAGAGACATGGAGGGGGAGCTGAGCCTGGCCCTGAAGGGCCGATTCCCAGGAGTGGTGGAACCCCTTCCCCTCCTCTGCCTGCCCACTTCCCAGCCTGGGCTGGAAGCTGTTTGCTGGCTCTGGTGTCCCCCCGGGCAGGGCATGGCATCCCTCCCACCTGCACAGCACAGGGGCAAGGAGGGGAAATGGGACAGAAGCATGGGGCAAAGGGGAATGAAGCAGAGCAAACCAAAGGACAGGATATGGTTAGAAAAGGAGCAGCACAAAGGTGGGGTACCCTCCTTTAGAGGGGAGCTGCACACAGGAGGGGCACAAATCACCTGCAGCAGGACATGGGTGCACATGCCTGGCCCACACCAGCACTGTCACTCGCTGCTGGGGCTGCTCTGATGGCTCGATGTGTTAAAATAACATAAAAGTCTGATTATGAGATGTTTCTGGATGTCATGGAGGGCTTGAGGATCTGTCCCACCTGCTGTCCCAGCTCTGGCAGTGTCTGATGCCCGAGGAGAGAACACAGACTCTCTCCCAGAAGCACAGTTACAGCCTCAGGACCCCATGCCTGCTGCCATCCTGCACAGCTGGTGCCTATCTGCTGCTGCCATGGAGGGGGCCTGCACCCAAAAACAGAGGCATGAAGCATCTCCTTGTCTCTGTTCCAGAGCTGGAAGCACATTCAATCTCAGAAAACTGACCAGAGGTTGTATTTGCTGGCCTGACACTGCTGAGGACAAGGTAACCTGCAGTAAACACCCAGAGAGGCTGTGGATTCCCCCACTCTGGGAGTGTCCGAGGCCAGGCTGACAGGGCTCAGAGCAACCTGGGCTAGTGGAAGGTGTCTCTGCCCATGGCAGGGGGTGGAACAAGATAAGCACTGAAGTCCCTTCCAACCCAAACCATTCTGTGATCTTGGGATCAATACAGGGTAATTCAAACCAGCTTCCCCCTCACCATAAGGTGAACCTGCCTTCCCACCGCTGCTTGGGGACATGAGCACAGTTACCCAGTAACCCACCCCAGGAAATCCATGTGGCAATCAAAATTCTTGAGCTCCAAGCTCCCACTGCACTTGTCTGCACACAGATTTGTGTGTCCTTCTCCCAAAACAGGTCACTGGTATGAAGGGTGCCCTGAAATTACTTCTTGCAGCTTTCTGAAAGCTTTGCTGAGGGCAATTTTCAGTCCCCAACTTGCAGCCCAGGACAGCACCAGCAGCAGGGGCTGGGGGGTGATCCAGAGCCATCTGAGAAGCAGACAGGATGCTGTCGGGAAGCAAGGGAGCAAATCCCAGATTTTGGGAGGTGATTCTGCAGCTCTATCTGTGCACCAGGTGAACACAGGGATCACAGTAGGGCAAACTGTCCCCAGGGCATGCTGCAGGCAAGGGGTGGCTCTGCCCAGCCCTGCCACCTCCACCCTCCCCAAGGCAGGGCTGGAGGCGAGTGCTCCTCACCAGCCAGGCCTCCTGCTCCACCAGGGTGCCTCCAGTCCCCAGGAGAAAGCTGAGGGCTGCCCTGGAGGGGATGTACCTGCTGTCACCAGCATTGGCCACGTAGAACTTGCCCATGAGGTAGATGGCAGCCAGGGCACAGCAGCCCCCAGCCAGGTGCTGGGCTGCCCGCTCGCGCTCAATCTGGTCATCCTGTGGAGACAAAGAGTGGCTGCAGGTAGGAGGGGGGAGGAGCCCCAAATTATACCTGGCTGCTCCAGCACCACCTCAGCTCCAGGTGAGGAGCACTGGCCAGCCTGGGTACCTTTCCCCACACAGCCCAGGGGTGGCTGTAGGGCTTGAGAGGGTCAGTGGTGCCATGGAGCAGCCAGGGATGTAGTGAAGGGGCAGTGGAGTGGGCAGGAAAAAGTAAGACAGGAAGGGAAGAGCTGAGACTGCTGGCACAAAGTGCAACAAAGCCCTCTGCACCCACGTGGGGCCTGGAGCCCCAAGCCTCTGCATCCTGAGTGCCCACAATACAGGGCATCACAGTGCCCTCTGAGACCATCCCATTAGGAGCCCTCCCTGCAGCCCACTCCTTGCTCCAGAGCTGCCTTTTGCCAGAAAGGACAAGCTGATGCCGGCACAGACAGCACAGGGATGCTCCCAGGGGATTCCCTGGATGGTGCCACGGGCAGAGGTTCCTCACCATGTCCTTAAAGGCCTTCTCGATGGCACCAATCACCAGGCTCTCGTGGGACACTGCTTTCTCCAGGTGAAATCGTGGCATAGCATTGTTTGGGACATCCCCATCACCCTCTGTGAGGGACACCCGGTTTGGATCCACAGGGCCAGTCCTGGTGTCGTGTGGGAGGCAGATGGGAGGAGGGGAGGGGTCCTGCAGGATGTCCACAAGGTCCCGGAGCTGCTCACAGATGTGCATGTGGAGCCTCTCAGATGCCATGACAGCAGCTCCACTGCCTGCATGGCCATCAAACAAAGCCCAGTAGTGGAAATAAAACCCCTTCCTGCCCTGTGGGGAGAAAAGGGAAGGTTAAATGAGCCTGTGAGGAAGCAAATCGGATGGGGAATTTAGAGCAGTTGGGGCCACCAGCTGAGGACAATGACATGGGGCTCTGCCTCAGTCTCACAGGTCCCAGCACGGGCAGGAGTGATGTGGGCAGCTGACCAAAGGTGTCTGGACACAGCTGGTCCCTGGCTGGAACCCAGCCCTGCGTCAAACACCTCGTTTTGCCAGCAGCCAGCCCCTCCAAAGGAGAGGCACCACGGGGCCACCACCACAGCCACCTCTGCAGCCCAGCAGGGCACGTGGGCCAGTGGTGTCCACGGGCTGGCCAGCCCTGGCGCAGTCCCATGGGGACGGAGGGTGGCAGGAGGTGGCAGGGAGCAGGGGCAGCCAGGCTGGGCACCAAGGGAACCCCGGGGGCACACGCATTCCCACGTGCCCCCTGTTGTGCCCTGCTGCCGGGCATCCTCCCTGTCGTGGCCCTGCCTGGCCACACCACCAGGGCTCTCACCCGCTCCAGCTCCCCGCCGCCATCCCTGGGTGACAGCCGACCCCTCGGGCTGGGCCTCCGCTCCACAAACACCACCTCGCAGCACGCCTGGTCCTCGTTGTGCTGGCTCTTCCCGGCATTTATCACTCTGCCAGGAGGAAATGAGATGCAAAGGCTCTTTCTTTCACATCACCCTAGCAAAGGCCACCCCTGTAGCACCTCACCCCCTTCTAACCCCCTGTTCGTGCCCCCAAGTCCCCAGGGATGCTCTCCACGTGCTCCTGTGCTGTCCCACGTGTCCCAGACCAGAAATAAGCTGGTTTTGCTGACACAAGCAGAGCGACTGCCCCAAACCTGGAACCAGCCTCCCATACACCACCAGCCAGGACTCATGGACAGGATCACAGCCTCACCCATCTCCCATCACCTCCAGTGAGGGAGCAGGGGCCTCAGAGAAGGAGAGGAGAAGGTGATGATGACAAAACCAGTAGGACCTTTGCAAAAAGATTCACACTGTCTTTTCCCAGCCTATGCTGACACAGCAGATTTCAGGTCTAGATTGCAGAACCTGCTCGTGGGAGGAAACTGTAAACACACACAACAGGGTGACTGTGCTTAGGGCACACACTTTTCAAGTGGTTTGCAGAAAGAAGTCTTGGGAGACCGTAAGTGGTAGTTTTTGTGCTGGTTACTCCTAACCCAGTATGTCCTGGGGCACATTAACATCTCAAAAAGCTCTCCAGGATATCTGAAAGACCAGCTTGAGGAAGAGATGTGGAATGGGTTGACAGCACTGAGCAGCAAAAGCCTTCAAAACCTGACCTCCTTCACCTGCTTTCAGTTCGGGGTGAAACTCGCAGCGAGTGAAAGAAGAGAACCAGACCCTTGAAGGGGAAGCCGCAATCAGTCCCGTTCCCAAGAGAAAGCCCCAGCTCCCCGTTCCTCCACGACTCCTGCTCCTTCGCCCTCGGTGTCAGTTCCCCTTGGGTGACACCGGGTGTTGTGTGGAAAGCGCAGAAAACAAACCAAAAAAAAAGCGCAGAAGTGCCCTGAATCCCCTGGGGACGGGCGGGAGCACAGACCCCCCCCCGCCGCTTTCCCACCGCGAGCATCCCCAGCGCCCGCTCCCCGCTGCCGCAAAAAGGACGCGCGCAGCTCCCCGCGCGTCGCGACCCACTTTCGTCCCCAAGCTCCCCTCTCTGGTGTCGAGCGGTGCCACCCCGCCCTCTCCGGGCCGCAAACCTGCATTCCCCCGCCCCAGTCCCGCTCCCGGCCCCGGCCCCGCTCACTCGGCGTATCCCGTGCTCCAGGGCAGGCGGCGGCGGCCGTCGCGGGGGCTCTGCACCGCCCGCCCGGTGTGATCGTCGGCGCGGCGCAGCTCCTCGGGCGTCAGCTGCAGGAAGGCCGGCCGGCAGAAGGCGGTCGGAGGCGGCGATGCCCCGACCCCGNCGGCGGCGCGCACCCGCAGCAGCATCCCGAGCGCGGCCGAGCGGGGCCAAACCCGGCCGTGCGGGGCCAAACCCACCCGAGCGGGGCCAAACCCACCCGAGCTCGCCGCCCCGCCCCACCTCCCGCCCCGCCGCGGTGTGGTGCGGGGAGGGGACCGGGCGCGGCAGCAGCGCCGCAGTACGCGCATCGCCCGCCGCTATCCCGCAGTCCGGAGGAGGGAGAGCCCTCCCGGGGAATGACACCCTCCCGGGGAATGACAGCCTCCTGCCGCTATCCCGCAGTCGGGCGGAGGTCGAGCCCTCCCTCGGAATGACATCTTCTCCCCCCGCAGTTACCACGCTGTCGGGAGGAGGGCGAGTGGGACACGCAACCTCCCGCCGCTACCCAGCACCCGATGAGCCCCCTCCGAGGAATGACCCGGGCCCCACTCCGTTATCCCGCAGCCGGGTAGAGGGCGAGCCCTCCTGAGGATGGACTCTCCACTCCGTTATCCCGCAGCCGGGTGAAGGGCGAGCCCTCCCGGGGAGGGGACGGGGCACCCCTCTGGAAGCACCGGGGACACGAGCCATCGCCGCGCCGAAAAGGCTCCAGGAAAGTCTCTTCCCGGCTGGAGGTGCGGCTGCGGGACGGAGAGGCTCGCCCTGCCCACGCTTGGCCGCTCCCGTCCCCGCGCTTTGCCGGCCGGAGGGTTTCCTGTCTGGATCGTCCCAAGGCTCCCGCAGTGCCACCTACTCCGGTACAATGTCCCCGTCCAGCGCCAGGCGCTTTGTCCCCCCCCTGCGCTCAGCAGCCCACGCGCGGCCATGCCGGGCTATTAATAACTAGCAGCCTGCGGAGGAGCGGGGAGGTACCGGGAAAGGGCTGAGAGCTGAACCTCTCCCTCCCTTTCACCCAGGATGCTGCGCTCCAGCGTGAGCAGGATGCGGATTTAGCTGACCCAGAACAACACATCCTCCCTGGCTGGGAGGGGAAGAGCCGGCAGCGTAAACACCATCGCTCTCACAGCCCTGACCTCAGCACCTCCCTGCCTCTGGGCTCCTGTGGCAGCGGAAAAACTGCTGAAAAAAACACGGCACTCGCATACTGTAAAGTAAAATTGAGGCTGTTTCTAAAAATTTATGTGCCCCAGTGTTCTCACCACCACAGAGGAACCACTTATTCCTGTCCACACAGGGCTTTTGCACTGTAAGTTCCAAGCAGAAGCAGCTCTGTTGAGCCTTCTAGGCTTTAGCCATCTTCAGCCAGAGCTCTTCAAACTGTACCAGACTACTAGGATCACACTACAGAAGTTGCTGAGTATTCCTTGTATCCCATTTTCTAATTCCAAGCTTTAAGGTCTTCAGTACCCTTTTAAGCTCTTTCAGTACCCTTCCGGACCTGATCTAGTGGGTGGCATTGGAACTAAGTGACCTTCAAGGTCCCTTCCAACCCACCCCTCCAGTCTGAGGCCAGCATCCCTCTGGTGCCTCTCCAACAGCCCCAGATCCTCTCCTCTGCTCCTGATACCTTCCCCTTCATAGCATCCCTGTCCTGTTCACACAGGGGGGCTCTCAGATATTCTGAGTGCACTAATTTTTGCATTATTAAGGCTGAAAATCATGGGATTCTCCAGGGAATGTGCCCCCTCCCTCTGCTGGACTGCCAATCTGCCCTGTGCTGCTGAGTCACCGGGATGCTTTCCTTGGAAAGAAGGAAATGGCAATTTCCAGAGTGACTTCAGTGACTCTGTTTGATATTTGTTGTTTCCGTTATGCAGAGCACTGAACCCAGAGAATGGTCTGACATACAAACACTCTGCAGGAAAGCACCCTCAAACAATGCCATGCTACCAACTGTTTTCCAAGAAAGAGGACTCTGTTTCCTCCTATTCATCCTGCCTGCCAGCTCCATGTGAATTTTCCTCCTTATCTGTGAGGCTGGTGTTCCCCTTCACAAGGCTGCCTGGCACAGGGCCTGGGGATGCAGATGTTGTAGACAGAGTCAGACTAAAAGCATTGGGAGGACAGTGCCAGTAAATGGCCGCTTTGAATGCCAGCAACTCTGCCCTTTGCTCTTCCCATCCCTCTGGAAGTCCTACCTGGGATGCTCATTCTTTTCATTTTAGCAGCAACACTCAAGTGGGTGCAAAGCTGGGGAGGCTTTCTCGTGAAGCCCCCAGAGGTGGTGGGATTCCTCAAGCCAATCTAAATGCAGGAGTGCTCAGCATCATTTGAGGGTTTCTGATTGACCTCAACATGGGTATTCCCTCCCCCTCTTCAGGCAGTGCCTCCTTGCCTCACAGCTCTAAGGAGAGCAGGAATTCCCAAATCCTCCCTTCCCTCCTTTACAGCTGAGGGCTTGCTGATGCAGGAAGGAGGAGATGTAAGGTTATGACATCAATTCGGTTTCTGGACAAAGTCTTGTGAAAATGGATAGTGAAAATAATTCCTTTTAATTTCTATGAGAGAACTGGAAGAGCAATTTTCCAAAGCCCCTTTTAAATGAAAAACTTTATTTTGAAGGAGCAGAGATGTAAATTACTTTCAAAAAACGATCTTATTTGAGAAGACCAGCCCTTTTTCTGCTTCTCTGGGCAGGACAAGGGGAGTTGAGCTCATCAGGGCAGCAGCCATGTGTCCATGGGGAGCACTGGCACCAGTACCAATAATCCCTTCCCAGCCTGCTGCCATGATAAACAGCAATTCAAAAACTAGTAACACAGGAATTAGGCTTAAATTATGGTATTTTGCTTAATTTCTCATGCAACTGCTTAGCACTGAAAAAGCCTTTTTAAATTTCATCCTTCATCTACATTGCTGAGCCCCAAAGGAGGTAGGATGGAACCAGGGATATTTCTTTGTGGAAGAATGACATGTTGATGGCATTTAAGCCAGAACAGAAGTAAATTAAACATCTAGATCATAAAAATACCAGAGGATGTTTTAAAACAGCCTCCTTGCAGCAGTGCATTAGTTGACTGTACAGCCTGACTGTGTAATGAGCAATATATTAATTTATAATTAGTGTAATACAGTGAAGCTCAGCAAATAGCTGTGTGCACTCTGGATAATTCATCAAGAGAAGAAGCAGCTCTTAATGGTTTCCAAGGTTTGCCTGTCCCCTGTAATTGGGAAGTTCAGAATTTATTGTTATTTCTTTGAAGGGATAATTTGATTGCAGCCACACATCTTTATTCCCTGTCTGTTTCTGCTGGAGTGCAGAGAAGCCTTTGGAGCGTTGCTGCTCTGGGTACTGTGTGACCTCTCTGCAGGTGGGTGTATCAGTGTTTTGCAGAGAAGATGACCTGGATTTGGTGCAGATTCCCAGAGGGTTTTACCCTCTCCTCTCCCTGATGCAGAGCAGAGGCAGAGCGGCACCTTAACCTCCTTGGATCACTTGCCTTTTCCCCCTCTGCTGACTGAAAATCTTCCATACCCCTTGCACATCTCCCAAGGGATCTTCATTTTTAATACTGCTCTCAAAGTCTCAGGGGCTCCTGATCTCATATAGCATCACCTGAAATACAGGAGGACAATAATAAATGTGTGATAATAAGTCTGTTCAGAATTTTTGGAGCTTTTGGGAAACTTTATTTTTCAGTTTGGAAGCTCAGCCTCACATCTTGGAGGATGAAAGGAGCAGGACTGTGTGGCAGTGCCCAGGCTCCCTGGAGATCCTCCATCCTGGACTGCCGAGTTGGCAGGCTGGGAATCTGCACTGAAATTCCCTGTTGTCAGCAGAGTCTTCTGAAAATGGAACAAAACCCTTGGAGCTGGGTCCCCTCAGAGTAAGGGGATAAATAAACTTGAATCTTAATTCAGAGAACCACTGAAAATAGGATGTGATAAATCTTATCCAGGAATAAAATGTCAGTTCTGCTTTTTCCAGATTTAATAAAATAATTTGTATGCCTCTGCCTATTAAGAGCTGCATATAAGTTGATTGCACTGAGGATTTGAAGTATTCTGGAATGTCCATCTGCTTTTGCATAACCATCTGTCCCAAACCCTTGTCTGGTGTCCCAAGCCTCAATCCCCGAGTTTTCTTCCTGGGGAAAAAAATAAAAAAAGCTTGTTGCTCACCTGGATACAAAAGGGTTCCAGGCATGTGACAGACACCTGGTCTAAAGAGAAATGATTTCTTGCATGGGAGCAAGATTCATCACTAAGGTTCCTTTAGAAATCATCGCTAAAATTTTCTAGTGAAGTTCCTTTCCCTGTCAAACTTGCCTTGTTTTGGATACTAAAAACTTGGGACATCCTTTCTTCTGGAAGTCACAGCCAGGGAGGAGAGTGAGGCTGAGGGCTGCTGCTGGACACTCCATAAAAAATTAAGATGATGATGAGGAGGAATTATTGTGTTCACTTCCAACAGAATTTAAATTAAACCAATTTTACTGAAGTCTTAATTCTTCCCCTGCATTTAAATGCTGTGATCTGGAAAGCAGCAAGTTTGTATTTCTATATCATTACATCAATAAAGAGCTGGAGTTTTGGAGACTTCCTTATTAAATAATCTAGTCTAGTTTAATTGGAATTTGGCTGGTGTGAAAAGTAGTTTTGATTGCATTTGCTCTTGATCATTCCACTAAAACTTTGTGATCTGAAAGTAGTATGTTTGTATTTACTTATCACAGCACTAGAGACTTGAATTGGCAGCCTCTCGATCAAATTACCTGATGAATATAAACAGCAGATTCAATTTAGTTTCATATTGATTTTTGTCATTATTATTAAAACCCTCTGATCTGAAAAATGAGATGCTTGTATTTTCTTAATATCTTATTACTGGGGCTCGGGTTAATCTTGTAGAGCTTGTCCTTTTCCTTTTGAGCAACCAAGTCTAACTAATTGGAATTTAACATATGGCAATTTTGACTCTATAGAAGGGGGAAAAGAGCTCAGTTTCCTTGGGCAAAATAATAAAGAAACCTATTCAGGGGTACCCTCCCCTGGATCCCTGTGTGCATTTTGGGGTGACTGTTCCCCTGGGGAAGAAGTTAAGGTTGTGGGTCCCCCAGGAGTTGGGGGGTCATCTTGGGGCATCTCCCCGGGCATGAGGTGGCAGTTCCAAGAAGGACATTGTCCAGGGGAGGCTGCCAGGGACCTGAACAGCAGAGCCCTTTCCAAGGGATGGTTTCCCAGGAAGCAAGAGAGAATGCATGAAGGCTTCGGGGACCCCATGAAAGGCAAGATTTGCAAGCTGCCCACGTGAGGTTTGTCTGAACAGCAGCCATTGACCTGTAACTCAGATTGGCCTTGGAAATCATTCTGTGCTTCCAGCTGTGTGGTGAGTTGGAAGGTCCAGGAGTAAGCTGTGAACTGTCTTCAGAAACCAGAAGCTTTTATCAATGTGCAAATGGGTTTGAGCAGAGCAAAGAAAATGAGTATATATAACTCCAGCCTCTTATCTCTGCTGTGCTGAGGCTGTAGGTCTAACTCCTGTCAGCAACTGGAAAAATTCAAACTTTGCTCTTGCTGTTTGTTGGTTTTTGTAAACCCTCTTACTGCCTGCTGTGAGAGGAGCTGTGCGAGCCGTGTCCTGGGGGGCACCAGGAGGGGTTTGCTGGGCCAGCCTGGAACTTCTCCTGAGAAAGAACTGCCCGAGGCTGTTGTTGAGGTCCACAATGTCGGAGTCTCCAGTGTCAGAGTGAGTGTTCCACAGAGCCAGAACCAGGTATTTCAGCAGTTCTTGGTTCCAGGACAGCAGTGAGTTTTGGTGAGTTGACACCAAAACCAGGCTCCCCTGGACGAGAGGGCTGCAGGAATGGGTCCATCTGTCTGTCCGTCCCCACACTAGAGTATCCCTCTAGTTTGGGCATAAATTCTCTCTATGACCAGGCTCATGTATGGAGAGTGCCACAAGCAGGGCAAGCGAGTCAGTCTGCCTGTCTGCCTGTCTGTCCGCCCATCCCCGCACCTTTCTATGCCCCTCATCGCTCAGAGGACCACCTCCCCGTGTTTTTGCCGACCTAAATCATTTCCCCCGGTAAATCCTCTCTCTGCCCGTTCCTCCCCTCCCCAGCCGCTTTGACGGGCACCGGGGCTGACCGGGGCGGGGCAGCGCCCTCGCGGGCGGGGGCGGCGGGGACGGCGGGGACGGCTCGGAGCGCAGCCGGTGCCAGCCCGGGGATCGCGGTGCCGGTGCCGGTGCCAGCCCGGGGATCGCGGTGCCGGTGCCAGCCCGGGGATCGCGGTGCCGGTGCCGG
>VXAU01002095.1:35384-46798 GCA_013399695.1 Formicarius rufipectus
GGCCGCCGCACGTCGCTGCCCGGTCACCGCGTGTCCTGGTCCCGTGTCGCCCCTCGGGTCTCCCCGGAGCCGGTGCGCAGCTCGGGAGGGTCCCCGCAGTGAGTTTCTCGCGGCCGGCTGTGTCCTGAGCCCCGTTACCGGCGATTCCAGCGGCGCCCCCGGTCCCGCCCGCCCCGTGGCGGGGGCTGTGCCGGGGAGGGGGGCTCGGACCCGGCGGGGACCGGTCCGGCCACCGGCTCTGGGGTCGGGCTCTGACCACGGGGGCTGTTCACCCCCGGTGAAACGGGTCTGGTCGCCCTGCGAAGCCCCTCGCCTTTCGGAGAGGCAAAGCAGCGCTGGAGAGAGCCCAGGTTCTGCAGCCAAAGGTGATCCTTCACCCTGGAAGGGGCCGTGAATCCGAACCGCTGCTGCCTTCGGTGCAAGCTGTCCCTGCAGCAAAGGCTCGGGCAGGACACGGTGGGATGGGAGCTTCCATCTTCCTCTGCTTCTTTCCTCTCTGCTGGAGCTCCTCCAGCCAGGATGGGTTTGCCTCTGTCCAGTGCCAGGCTGGAGTGGGGAAGGGGCGCTGGAGTCCTGCTACCTTGCGGAGAGGCTCGGGGGGCAGAGGATGGGCACTGGCCAGGTGTCCCCCTCACCAGCGAATAGAGGCTTAGTGGCCCAGAGGAGAGTGTGAGCTACGCCAGTCCCATTCTGGAGTGGGGCATGAGTTGGTCCATGCCGTGGTGCCGGCCAGGGAAGCAGGAGTCTCCTCCTCCTCCTCCTCCTGCCCATTAACCATCCCTTTTGCTGCAGTGTGAGGCTTTGGGGGGCTGTTCAGTGTGTGGGTGCTCTTGCCCTGAGAGCTGATCTGTGCTGGGGCACCCACACCCCAGCAAAGAGCCTGCACAGGTGAGATGCTGTATCTCCTGGGAAACAATCCTGACACTGGATGAAGCCAAGGTTTGGGCTGTCAGCAAAAGTGACCCTCAAAATGCCAGTGGCAGTGGAGTGATGGGATCCACAGAGTGAGGGAGCAGGAACAGGCCCGTGCTTGGGTGGAATTAAAAACTCTTCCGCTCACCTTGGCTGGGAAGGAAACGCTGCAGACGCTGGAGGAATAAGCAAGAAGCTGGAAATAAATCAACATAGAGAAGAGGATGAGAGAGCACGCTTGGGGGAAGGAGTCCTCTGCATTTCTTTGTGCTCGTCTGCCACCTCTTTGCCTGGTCAGAGGGAACATGCTTCATACTGCCCTTACAAACTCATCTGAGGGGCTGTACCACTCTAAGTCTGACCTGGGTGAAAGCTAAAATGAAGTGTGCAAAAGGACTTGGCTCAACCTGGAGCTTGGGGCTGGCCCAGGCTCTCCTGCAATGGGGTTTTCTCTTTGGGGAGGAGAAGTGCAGCCCTTGGGGCAGCTCAGAGCCTGGTAGAGTGTGGGAGATGCTGTGTGAAACTCCCATCGGTGCAGCTCCAAGGAGCCATCCAGCTTCCTGAGTGCTGACCTGTCTCTGTGACCACGGGAGCTCCAACTTCTCAGCTTTGCCTCTAATGGAGCATCCTCAGTGCTGCAGAGAGAGCAGGGATTGAGCCAGGCTGCTGGCCATCCCAGAGCCTGCGCCATGCCTTCCTGGGTGTCTCCTTCCTTGTCAGGATCTTCCAAGGAGGCATCAGCTTCTCTGGAAACCCAACAGCCTCTCCACATCACTGCCTCATGTGTTGAACAGCCCACAGAGCTGCTCTTTATGGTGAACGAAGGACACCTTCCTTTGGGTAGCACCTGCAGACATGGAGCAGAGAGAGTGTTGTGGAGGTCAAGCCCTCCTCTTGTATGAGGAAGGAAGGATCAGCCACTGTTGTCCTGAGATTTTCCAGGTGTGGAAAGGGATGCTCAGGGTGGTCCCGGGCTGGGTGTGCAGCCTATCCCCGTGGGACATTTGCTCCAACAATCTGACCTTTTGCTTCAGAGAAATATTAAAATAAAATCACGCCCTCCGATGGGCAGTGCGACATCTTGAGCAGTGTAAGAGGATTTCAGTGCCCACAGGCTCTGGCCAGGTTTTCCTTCCCACTCTGTGTCCAGGATATGGATCTGCCCAGCACTGCTGACCTTCAGGTTGTGCTCTGTTGGGTCAAAGCATCAAACAAAGGTGCCCAAGTTCCAAGAAATGCTGAAACAGCAGGAGTATGGAAATAGCTCTCGGAAAACTGGCAGGACTGTAGGGCCAGAGGTGAACAGAGGTTGACAGTGCTGGGGCTGCAGCAAGGAGGGTTCCTGTCACTCAGCACAGAAACCAGTCAATGCACCAGCCTCCCCCACCTCTCTCTTTCTTCCTTTTGTGTGGAATTCTGCTAACCCTAATTATCCAGCTCACACAGACCTTTGCAAACAATGCTCCAGACTGGCAGGACTTGGCACATAATTTGGCATGACAGTCCCTCATTAGCACCGTGGGGCGCCGGGCTGAGCTCCAGTGAGCTGCACACAGAGCAGTCCTGCCTGGAGGGGTGCAATTCCACGTTCGGTTTTAATGAAGGATGAGGAAAAGGTCCTCATAGGAGCTGTGACAGGTAGAGTGGTCAGGGTTTGCGATGACAGCATGGAGCTGCTCCCAGGATGTCGCTGTGCTGTGGGACCTCAGTGTGGCTCTGGTGTGGGTGATGGTCCGTGCCCATGTGTGTCCACGGGGAGGGACACTGGCCCAGGCAGAGGAACTATAGTTTCTTGCCACAATGGCTATGATTTAATTTGATCTTCTGAGAGATTTGGGCACTTGACAGTTACCTCAGGTCCCAGCTCAGACCTGAAAGGCAAAAGCATCTAAAAAAGCTTAATGAAAAGTTCCACAAAATTCCAAACAGAGTATAACAGAATGGAGAATACTGATATTTTCAATCAAAATTAAGTGCTTTGACATGCCAGAACACCACTCTTCATTTCAAACTGACATTCCAGGCTGAAAAATTTCAAGTCAGACCAAACATTTGTAGTTGGAATCTCATGACGCTGGAGGTTGATAACTGTCAAAATAGCAATTTCTGCAGAGCTGTGTTTTCTGGCAGGAGTTTGGGCATGAGTGGGAGCCCTGGATGCCTGTGCTGGAGTGGGGTACTGGGATGGCACCTCAGCCTCGTGCTCCCTGGGGTCCCCCCCGTGCTCTCCCAGCCGCCAGCACGGCTCCTTCCACTTGGCGTGGTGGCTTCCCTTTGGAATGCAGTGTGGACAGTGTGGGCTGCATTATTGATAATGTGATTTATTTATGCTTCCTTGGCTATAACAAACAGCTCAGCCTTTCCGAGCTAAATATAGTTTGCTCTGGGAATGTGTCCCTTTCCTGTGTGGGATGGAGCAGCCAGCGGGGCGCGTGGGTTTTGGTCCAGCTGAGAGGTTTAGGGGTGTCCTCTGGAGACCGTGCATGGCCTGGAGGGTCCCACGGGCAGGAGCTGGGGATGGGCTCTCCAGGGGGGCTCTGGTGTGTGCTGTGGGGCTGGTGCCTGTGCTGGGCTGTGCTCTCTGCATGAAGGGGGAGCTGGAGCTGGAGCAGCAGCCAGGAGGGCAAGGTCTCTTGATGTGAACCCAGCTCTTCTGCTGAAGGGCACATGGGATGCTCGTTGGCGTGGGGGACTCGCTGTCGCAAGAAATGCAGAGGTTGAGGAGAGCATCATGTCTGCTGCCCTTACATCTGGGCTGCCAGATGTGCCCCACAGTGGGGCAGGACAGCTGTGTGCACCTCTCAGCTGGGGCACAGCTCCTTGTGGGTGGGGGTGCCCACAGGCTGGGGGACACACACCCTGCTCCCGTCTGGGAGCTGCCTTCGCACCAAGGGCTGAGCAGCTCCAGGAGAGCTCTTTACTTTATCATGGAGCAAATAGGGCACACTCTAAGCTGGCATCAATACTGGCACAGTGGGCTGTTGTGTCTCCAAAGGGACTCCCGCAGTGTTGGCTGTTGCATGAGCCCCCTCTGGGAAGCCTCATGCTGCTGGAGTGCTGGAGATCTCCTGAACGTGGGTTTCCACGAGGGAGTCTCACGGTCTCGTCAGGCCACCTCAAGGAGCAATGGTTTTCTGGCACACTGGGCCATCCTGGGTTCATTCTGGCAACGGAGGGGCTGGAGCAGGATCAGTCACTTGTCACCCCATGGGCAGTGACAGAGGCAGGACAGCAAATGAGGCACTCCCAACCACTCTTCGGTTTTCTCCTGGCCAAGCTGACCAACCCACAGCATGAATTAGGAGCATTTCCTTATTCTAAATTCTTTTTTAGGGTAAAATATGTGTCTTTGTCAAAATGCCTTCTTTTTTTTCTTTTTTCTGGGCAAATGTCAGCATTTTTGATGACATTTTCTGATTGTTTTTTTTTCCAGATGGGAGAATCAAAGTGGAAAATATCACTTTAAATCAACAATTTGGAATGAGGCATTTTTCATTTTGAAATGTCAGTTTAAAACAGGACAATTCATTTTGAAATGCTTCAAAACAAGAAATGCCCTTTTTACCACCTCAAATCACTTTGTTTTGATTAAAAATGTCACTGTTTTGTGTTCTGGCTCTTCATTAGAGGAGACTATTTCACTATCTCATAGTCCAGAGCAGATAGAAATTTAGGAGGTGGTTGAAAAATGAAGATTTCTTCTCTCAGAGGTGTGGGTCTGTCAGCTGCACTGCTGGAATTCTGGGCTGCCCGTGGAGGGGACCGTGGGTGCGAGGTTGGTGTGAGGTGGGGGCTGCTGGTCCTGGCAGCTCTCCCCAACCTCAGCATCATCACCACTTGTCTTCATGGCCTCCTGTTAGTGAGTTGTGATCCAGCACTGCAGTTCTGTGAGGGACATGGTTTGCTCTGGGTCTGGTCAGACCCCAGCAGGTGATAACTGAGAGGTCACCATGTCACTTGGCAGATGCCAAGCGGTGATGTTGCTGTCAGTGCCACTTGCCTGTGGAGCCCCTGAGCTGTCCCCACGTGCAGGGCTGTGGCTGTAAACAGTGCAGAAAACATCCTTAAAGCAGTCAACAGCACAATACCAATTCTTTGGGGATTTAATTTTTCCCTAAGTGCTCCAGATGATGTAAAACTCTGCTCCTTCCCAGCATGTCTTGTGTGGGGTGGGAGGGGGTACCAGCACAGTGCCCTGGTGTTCACAGAGGTGCCAAGAGAGGTTACTGAGTGGATGCAGCTTTGAGTGTGTGGTTGCACAAAGTTGGCAGCTGTGCTGAGAGAAGGAACAGCCCCAGAAGAAGGGAAAGCTCTGGGCTGTGTGTCCTGGTGCTGCCACAGGCTCTGTGTGTCTGACCAGGCGTTGGCTGCCCTGTTCCTCACACCCCTGTGTGGTGCTGACCCCAGCACTTCCAGCAGGACCAGTCCATCCATCTGTCAGCAAGTGGTTTGCAAGTACCAAACCTCGGGCATCGCTGCAAGGGACCTTGGTGACGTGAGGGCAGTGGCAGTGCATCACCACGCACGGAAAATGTGGAGCCTGCAGTGACTCGCTCCTGATTTACTCCAGCTCTTCCCACACACGCTGGGTCTCTGTGTAGTACTTGTCATCTGCGTTAATAACCTACTACAAAGGGCCTGGTTTTGTGCTTTCAGCAGTAAAAATCTGGAGCAGCTCTGCTGGGGTCCTGCTGCTGTTCAAAGGGGTGAGCAGGGTTAGGGGCTGAGCTCCTGGAGACGTTTTGTTGCCTATGGTGGGCACACACTCATGCACTGGAGACTGTGTGTGCTGAAGTGGGGCTGGTGAAGCTCCAGGGCATCCCCAGCCACTCCCAAGGATATGGGGACTCACGCTGACAGCAAGTAGCAGTGCTCATGTCCTTCTTTCTCCTTTCAGATGCGCTGATGTCTGCCCCTTGCCAAGACCTGACCCACCTGAGGTTGGCAGATGCGCAGATGTGAGCGTGAATCCCCAGTAAAAGGTAACTCTCACTCACCCGTGCTGCTGCTGCTGCTGCTGCTGCTGCTGCTGCTGGGCTTTCCTTCTGTCCTGCTGCAGTGGCCTGTGCTGCTCATGAAACCTGTGCCCACTCGAGGCTGGTGGGTGAATCCCTTCCTCTCCCAGGGCTGTGTCCCCCCAGCCTGGACACCCCAGTCCTGCATGCTCAGTGGCCACACCAGTGCCTGCAGCAGTGTTGGTGAGTGGGGCTGCACCCCCCAGCCCTCCTCAGCCCTTCCTCCTTCACATATCTCTTCTTCTTTTTGGTAGAATGAGTGAGAGAGACATACAGAGCCTGAGCAAATGGGTTTTCGTGCTCACTCTCTGCCTTACCACGCTGTGGGGACGACTGACACTGGCCTCCACCCATCATCACAGAAGCCATTCAGGTAGGGGAGCGACAGCCTCGCTGCGCGTCACACCTGAGCCACCTCCTGGGACCCCGGGACGCTGGTGGCACCTCGGGGTCTCTGTGGGATGCCTGGGGTGGGGGTTACATGGGACTGAGATGTCAGTGAGGGCCTGTCCCCAGCTCCTGGTGATCTCAGGCTGTGGCACACACCAGGAATGGATGGGTGTCTCCCTGGGGTCAAGATGCTGATGGCCCCGAGGACCTTGGTGTAGATCCCTGTTTGGGGGGTCTGGGCAATGAAGATGAATGTGCTGAAGGTGTGAGGGGCACAATCCCACAGGCACCAACATTTTCCCCTCAGTGACAGCTGTTGGATTTGCATTTGGAGAGCCTGTGTGTGCAGGAAACTCCCTGAGCTGCTTCTTGGAGACAGGCAGGAATGTAGAGCCATAGGTCAGTAAAGCTGCTCCCTGGAGTTAGAACTTGTGAATACCCAATACGAGGCATTTAAAGCCTGTGGCGTGGTGAGCCTGGCTGGTCTGAGGAGCTGAAAAGTGAATTTTTTTGTGTCTGTTGCAAAACCTGAGACACATGGAATGATCCATGGATGCATCTGATACAGCTGTGTATTCATGTTGTTACTGGGGTAATTCTTGGTCTGTCTCGGATCTTTCCATCCAAGTTGCAGTGAGAGTCACAAACCCCACTTGTTATGCAATGGACACTCTCCACTTCAGGCTTTTGTTAGAAATACAAATTTTCATCCCCCTGGTTGCAAAGATCATCTTGAAAGGTGGAACAAGTATGAAGTGATGCAGAGCTGAAGGTCTTGCTGGAAAGCACCATTTTGGCTCTGGAATGTTCATTTGTTATTCCCAGCTGTGGATTTGAGATTCCCCTCTGTGCATGTGTGGGAATGCTGCTTTGTGCCGTGGATGTGATTTTTTGGAGGCACTGGTGTCACTGGCAGAGCTGTGCAGCCAAGCAGCAGAGGCAAAAGCCTGGAGCATGGAGCAATCCCGAGGCACTTGCTGTCTGCCCATCGTACCTCTGTTTGGAAAGGGCATTTTAGGGTTAATTTGAAACTGTTCGTGCTCTTGATTGACCCCACACCTAACCCTGTCCTATTTCTGTCATTTTTGCCTGACAGTTAAAGCAGTTCTAATCCTGTAATCCCCATCCGCGTTGCTTAAAACCAAACCACATCTTCCAGAGTGACTCCCTCGCCCAGCCAGGCAGCAGATTCCTGCCTTTCCCTCATCCTAACCCTGGATGCCCCATTCTCTGGATGTGTTCAAGCCCAAGCTGGAGAAGGCTCTGAGTATCCTGGTCTAGTGAAAGGTGCCCCTGCTCACAGCAGTAGGGTGGAATGAGTTGAGCTTTAAAGTCCCTTCCAACCCGAACCGTTCTGCGATTCTGACTGGGGGAAAACTCTTTTTTTTCTGGAATGACTTTACAGCACTGGCTCAGGACTCCCTGGGATAGAGGCTCTGATGGCAGCCAGGTGCTCACCCAACCCAGTCCCAGTGCCAGAGAGTCCCACTCCTCCCCGAGATTAATTTGCAGGGAGTTACTTCTTCAGGGAAGATTCAGACCCAGCATTAATAAAGCAGCAGCTTTATTTGAAGTGCAGATGCCCAGGTGTACTGGTGGGGTGTGAATTATGTGGAGATCTCACTCATATCCATGTGCAGCCAACCTCATGGACTCACGTGCCAGCAGGCAGAGAGCTGAGGATTTTTCACTCACACAGACTTAGCCACAGTGGACCAGAACTTGTACTGTTTATTCAGGAAAATTCTAATCCACAGCAAAGAGGGCAGACCAGGAGCAAGCACTTAAAAGTTGGACCTCAGCCTGTGTCTGTATGAAGAGTTTCTCTCTGCCCATGCTGCTTTCCTGGCACTGTGAGAACTCTCTGTGGCTGCTTCCTCTGCTGGGCTGTATTTCCACGGGCTCACACCAGGAATTCTTGTCTCCTGGCTGAATTCATCACCTTTCTTTTCCTGCTGTCTGCCCTGTGCTCTTGCTTTGTTTGGGACAGGTTTTGGTGTAGGTTATGTTGGAAACACACTTTCCTAATGCTGCATTCTCCGTGGCAGTGACATTTGTGCCCCCGGAAGCCGCAGTTATGCTTCTGTGTGGAACTGAACAGGGAGAGCTGTGTCACCAATGCCTGAGAACCCCAGAAGTGCTGATGGAGAGACACATCGAGAGCTTCCAGCCCATTAGAGCATTGATCACAGCTAAAACCCCCTGTTTGCCATCACATTGGCCACATTTGGCTGTGGCAGTAAGGCCTGATCACAGAATCATAGAATATCCTGGGCTGGAAGAGACCCACAAGCATCACTGAGTCCAACTCCTGGCTCTGCACAAGACAAACCCAAAATCCCACCATGTGCCTGAGATCCAACGTGCCCACCCAGCATGTGGGGATGCTGCTGTGCCCAAGCAGAATGGTGCTTCCTGGGGAATGTGATTGGATTTAAAGACCCACATGAATCAAGCACAGTCATTTGGAAATGGAATAGGAAACTCCTCAGCGAAGAATGATTCACCAGCAGTTTAATCCCCTGTGTAATACGACAATGTCTCTGTGATGAGCAAGGCTGAGCTATCTGGATCCAGCACCCACAAAGGTGGCCCCAGCACTTTCTACTAAACCTCTCTAAAACTGATAATCAAAGTGCTGTCTTTGCTTTTATCCAGGTCCATTGCTCAACCTGAAGCAGAAGTAAGGGCATTTAGTCAGCTTTTGGGAAATGAGGTTTTCTGGATGAAAGAAGAGCACCAATTTCTGACTATGTTGTATGAGAGATTTACTGGTCAGTACGTTGTGGCTCAGTGAAGGCAGCAGCTCTGTGGTTTTTTCTTGTGAGATGCTTCTCTTGGATAAGCCCTGGGTCCTCTGTCCCATGCAGCCTTTACATGAAGGTGGAATATTATCCTAATCCAGCCTTTCTAGATGAGGCAGGAATCAAGGTGAATGTGGGAGCATCATTCAGTGCCATGGGGATGGGTGGTTGTGTGTCAGCAGCTACACCCCCAGCTGCAGGGTGTCCTTGCAGGTTACTTTTCACACAATGTCACAACACACTCGGCTGTTCTCAACACAGCCCAGGAGTTTGGGTTTCTGCTTGCAAGTGTGAAGTGGTGGGATTTGCATGAGCAGTTCATGGATGTGCACACACTCACACGTGTGATGAAGGGGGACAGAGCGTGATGTGGAGTCTTGAGGTGACAAGAGTAAAAATTCCCAGCAGAAATGCAGTGATAATGAGTGATAAAAACAAGGCTGCTTCTCTCCAAAACCTTCTTAAATAATACATGCATCTAAGGCAGTAGTGATTTTAAGACTTTAATTATTTAGAGAATATTACTAGTAGAGTTGTTGCAGGGTACAGAGCACAGATCACTCACACCGCTGGCTGCCCAGGTCTGCCCATGGTCTGCTCCATTCCTGTGCCCCTGGGGCTGTGCCACCCTTGAGCAGAGCCCACTGGAAACAAGATGCTCTGCCTCCCTCTGGGTCCTGCCTCTCTCTGCTGCTCAGCCCACCTTTAACAGCATTTCAGTGCCCAGGAGAACCATATCATAAAGATCCAGAATGGTTTGGGGTGGAAAAGACTAAAGTTCCTCTCATTTTTGCTCCATGCCATGGGCAGGGACACCTTCCACCATCCCAGCCTGCTCCAAGCCCCACCCAATCCAGCCTTGAGCCCTTCCAGGAGGAGGGGGTATGACACAGGGCTTTGGGCATTGCCTGGCACTTACGTGCATCCAACTTCTCTTCATTTTGCAGCTCTCTGCCAGCAAGCAGAGCAGTGTTTTACACTGATCATGTGCAGCTGTGCCCACGCTCCCCGAGACTCTCAAAATGTGTCATTTCAGGTTATGCCATAAAAACCCATGTTCTGCTGCTCACTTAAAGGTCAATCAGAGTAGGACACCATTTTTATTTTATGTTTGCATGAAGGATTCAAAAGCCTTGTGGTCTTACAATTCTTTTATGGTTCCATGAGATAAGGTGGGTTTATTTAAAAAGGATTCCAGTGGGGAAATACCAGTTAAATGGGAGGGAGAAATGTGCCAGAAGCTCTGGAACTTATCCCAGGCTCTCTGGGGGTTTCCTGCTGTTGGTGTTAAACACACCATCCATCTGATCTGCATTTTGTTCCACGTTTCCTGCTGCTCAGCAAAAGGAGAAACAGCTGCAGGGAGCTCTGGAGCCCATGGCTCGTGCTGCATGTGGGCTCAGCCTCTCTGCTTGCACTTCCCAGGAGTGGGACATGAAAGCCCAGCAAGGCAGGGAACCCCTGAGCCCTGCCAGGATCCCTCAGCACGGGGCTGCTCATCCCCTCTGCAACAGGGAAACAGCAGCGTCTCTGCTGACATCCTGGGAATCACCACATCTGAGGCAGGGGGCTTAGTTTGCATCCAGTTGCGTTCTCCCAAATTCCTGACTTCGCTTGAATTTGGGGATCAAATTTGGGGATCTGGTTTGTGTTGCCTGCAAGGGAGGAGCAGGAAAGGGGGTGAGCCTGGTGTGTTTATGCCGGGTGGAATGGCTCTTCCCCTGCTCCCCACGGGAATGTCACCCCTCCTGACATGCTGTCCCTTGGGAGGGGGCTGCAGCCTGTCCTGCTGTTGGGGCTGGGGACTGCAGGGGTCTGGGCAGTGGGCAGCTTCCAGTGTCATTGTGCCCCAGGGCAGGACGGTGGCTGCAATGGGGGCAATGCTTTTAAACTAAAAGAGGAGAGATTTAAATTAGATATTAGGAAGGAATCTTTCCCTGGGAGGATGGGCAGCCCTGGCACAGGATGGGCAGAGAAGCTGTGGCTGCCCCATCCCTGAAGTGTCCCAGGCCAAGCTGGATGGGGCTTGGAGCACCCTGGGCTGGTGGGAGGGGTCCCTGCCCATGGCAGGGGGTGGGATGGGATGGGGCTTTGAGGCCCCTTCCAACCCAATTCTTAGATTCTACAATTCCAAGACCTTTAGGCTACTGGAAGTATTTCATGGCTTGAGAGAAGGGTGGCCATTCCTGGGGCTGTTTGCTGCTCCCCAAGCTCTGCCATCGGTAGGGCCCTTGCTGTGGAGCTGTGCCTGCTCCGAGGAGGCTGTGGGGCTGTGCCAGGGGGCTATGGGGCT
>VXAU01002096.1:5421-55385 GCA_013399695.1 Formicarius rufipectus
GGTGCAGGCGCGTGCGCGACCGGTGCGGCCCGGCCCGCCCCCTTGCCGCAGGTTCGAGTCCCGCTCCAGCCCGGACCCTCCGCCCGCCGAGTGCGCCGGGGCTGTGCGGGTCTAAGGAACAGCCACAGCCCAGTGCAGCCCCGATCTGGGCCACTAAAGGGCAGGATGTAAACGCGCTCCTCGGTGCCAGCGCTCACTGCAACAACCCCTCCCCCGCCCGGCCTGGAGCGGCTGTGCGCACTTTTTGGGACAATTCACAAGAGCTCTGCCACCTTCAGGTTGCACGTTTCTCCCAGCACTGGCTGAGCGCGCTCTGCAAGAGGCACCTGCTTCCCTGAGGAAGAAGGATGCTACACTAAATTAATCAGCGAGGAAACGCTCCCTGACACGTAGCAGGACAGCTATTACTGCTACCCTTGAAGCCTAAGCAGCCGATGACTGTAACTAATACCACGGCACCGTAATTACCTTTGTACAGGTTTAACAATAACCTCACATGCACGAAGCATCGTGTACGGGTCGCACGAGTGAACTGTGCATGTTCAGCAAACGCCCTTGTGCGATGAGACACCCTGGCAGGCGATGCGTGTTGGGACGGAGTGGCACTGCGGGCTGTGATGTCTGCGGCGGCACCCGACTACTCGGCACTGATCCCCCCGCTCAGCTGCTGAGGAGTTTAACCTGTAAGACAATTAGAGGTTTGTAAAGCCTGGACAAGCTCTCAAAATCTCCCCAAACCAAGGATTAGAGGATTATTCTGGTCACCCTAAACAAATCCGGGAAAAAGTACTTGAAGTTTAAGATTTACATGTCAGTTTCCAGTGGGAACCGCATATGAAACTGAAAAATTTCACATCAAGGTCCATAGCTCGATTGTTTTGAAATCTTCCATTGAAATAGGCTGCAGGGAATGATAAAAACAAACTGTGGCATTAAAAAAAAAGTCTATTGAAGAGGATGGTGTTAAAGAAAGACCAACTGATAAAACACATTCAAGAAAGGCTCAAGGCACTGAATCACACTGATTCCAGAGACAACATAAAGGAGACATAGTCATCTCTCAAAGCTATTTTGTTTCACAGTTGGCAAAATTGTCAGTGGTGTTCATGAGACACTTGTCATGACCAAGTCTTTAACCAAACAGTTAAAAAGGTGACCTTTTCTGCCAAATGATAGTCGAGAAAACTGCTGATGTGTGATGCTCCTGAACCATCAAGCAAGATCAATGAGCCACAGCTGCTTACGCAGCTCCGAAAACACATCCAGTGTTTCCCTTGCCTTAATGTTACAGTTCATGGCCATTTGTCAGCTTTAGCATCCTGCAAATGGCTTTCACTGATGGAGGAAGGACTAGTGAACAGTACATTTTCAAGACAAAGTTACCTCACTTCAGAAGAAGCCAGCAAGGATTGTGAAAAATTATCCCACATTCCTCTGCCCATGTGGTCCATTGTATGTCTGCAGGAAGCCTGCACAGCATAGAGCACTATCACATCCCAACAGCGCTTTGCAGAGGCATCAGTACTAATGTGCCATAATCCCTAAATCAGACGATCTTCAATATAAGGAATAGGATAAACAGCTAAATATTGACTTTGAGATAAAAAAATATCTATCAACAACAGGGACCAGCATTTACAATACTGGCTCACAACGAGCTCCGCTCCAAATGGAGGGGCATGTTTGTGGGATCATGTGTCACGCTACTGGAGCAAAATACGGCTTATAGAAACACTGCAATTGCTGATATGGAAAATAGCAGTATAAAAATAGCTGACAGGAGTTGCAATAAAGTATATTAGTTATTTATGCATTCAGTACAAACCCTGTACTGAAGTGACAGAAGTTGAGAGGTGTGGGCGTGGAAATTATAGAGTAAGCACATTTTAGGATAGTGTACTTAAGCAATTGACTGAAATCTGGCAGAATGGCTCTTCCTGAATTCCAGAATCAATACTTCATTGCAAAAAGAGGTTCTCACCTCCTACATGTATTGCTTGAGGCTAACCAGTGACTGTATTAGTTAACACTACAGCTGTAGCTTCTAAACTTTAAATGGGGACAAACCAGACCCTTTCCATAGCCATGCCATCCTTCTCCTTTTTCTCCCCAAGTTTCTTTGCCTCTCCGCCACTCCTTCCTATAGCTGGCACCATACTATCACATTTTGAACTACATCCAAAAAAGGATCTAGTTACATTAGTGATTAATTTCACATACATTTAAGCAAATGAGGGGTTAACTGGCAAAGGAATAAGCTGCTGGTGACAGAGCAGATAAGGGAAGACAAAATGGCTTCTTCTAGGAACAACAGCAGTGTAAAGTTTATGATGCCAGAATGTTATAACGTGATCCAGTGTTTTCTCACCAGCAGGAAGGCCAACAGTGTTTAAATTTAAAACCAGCATGCATGCATTGAGCAAACAGTAGCATTATTTAAAACCTTTGCTAGTCATGTCTGCTATGCTCCTCTGCCTTTCCATGGCAGAAGGAAACACATGTCTGCACCTCAGTAGTTCCAGTTCCTCCCAGTATAAATGCACTATCAGTGTAATGCTGATGCCAAGAGAGGAAGAGCAAACAGCCAGGAGAGGATAGTCCTAAACCACTGCTGGAAGATTCATAAAAATACACTGCACACTCTTAAGTAAGCCTGGGCAGCAGTACTGATAGGTTTGTCTGCTCCAATCCCTTCACTGAAGTTTATGGAGCAACTCATTTACTTTTAGGACTCAACCACATTCAGTAACTGCAAACACTGATGCTGTTGACTTTGTTGTTGTTGTCTAGGCTGTTGACTTTACTAATAAGGTAAGTCCCCCAACGTCTGCAGCGCTCAGCTGTTTAACTCAGCTATTTGAGATGGCAAGAGGAAACTGGGAGATACTGAGTAGAAGTATATGAAATTACACTATCTGGCAAAGAACACACTTTCTTAAAGATTATATAAGATGTTCTAAACAACTATTCAGAAGACTAAACACAGCCATAAATGCTTGTTACAAGCCATGGTCTCCTCATGTTTGTTTATTTACACCTTACGGCAGACAGTGGACTTTACTGCAGAATGAGACTGCACAGACTATATTCCCTTTAGCCAACATGACAATTGTTAATCTTTAAAGAATACAGATTTTTTACAACACAGATTTCATTTTGCAGTAAGTAAACCCACAGAATAATCAAACTTCGTTTTAAACTAAATAAGTATACTGAATGAAACAATATTCTGCTTAACACAGAGTATCTGTAAAACATAAGGCAAGTACAGTTGACAGAAATTCCCCTTCATTGATCTACACTGCTGTAACAAATGTAAAGTTTTATGACACCTATTTAGATAGAACACTAGACAGCAGAGCAAAGTAGCAGTTGATAAGCACCTATTCATGAGTCATATGAATACCTGGTAAGGGATAGGCAGAATAGGGAACAAGTTTAGCCAGAAATAAACACTGAAGCAACCAAAAAGAGATTTCTAAGAGAATGGTAAATTTAACTGTCATTCTCTTTGTTTAACAGTCTTCTCTTTGTTTATTACAACTGTACAGTGCAGTAAATGTTTAAGTTTCAATGTTTGGTCAGTATATTTCAGCCCTTTACTCACAGTTCCTTTTACTTCCCTTGTAAAATAAAATAAAGCCCTGTTCTTTGAATTTCAGATACCCAAAACTTATACAAGTCAACGGTATTTTGCTACCACACCCATCTTTTTAACTTCTCAATGCCCTTTGATCAAGGGCTGTTGGCATAGGAAGAGATTTTCTACAGCTGATATTATCTGCAGCCCTAGCAGCAGAAACCTGAAACATTCATGCTGCCAGCTGACACATCACTGGATTTCCACAAGGTGCTGCAAAACTTTAAAAATAATTTTAATGTCCATAAAAACCAAAATAAAACCTCAGTTCTAAGAATTAAACATTTCATATCCTCCATGATGCAAGAAACACACAAAACCAAAATCCCAAACACAAATAAACAAAAGGCTGTGATTACTGCTAAACCATCACAGCAAATGAGTTACTATCCTATTATCTAACAAACTGTGATAAGCATTTCAATATTGTGCACAATAGGGGGAATGTTAGTATTATTATGGGGGGAAGAGGGGACAGAGAGAGAAAGGAAAAAAGCAGAAAACACTGACATCTCCTCTCTTCCTTCGGAGGATGTATTTTCTGTATTGTTACACCTGACTCACCTCTGGAGCATTTTGAGTATATTCTCCTATTGTACTAAGCTGCAGCATTTTATAGCTCCACAAATGCTGGCTGTTTCAACTTCCTGCCAGGGAAAAAGCACACACAACCTCTTATAAAGAACTAGCATTCACCTTCTTAGTACATCCATTGCTTTGCTGCAAGTTGAAGGAGACAAGGTCAAATAAAAGATGTTTTTATTCATCCCAATCGGAAAGGTTTGTTATAGTTCTTGTTTGTGAAGAAGTTTATTAGTTTCAGACTGAACCTGTCTCCCACACAGGTGAATACTCACCTAATATTCCATTTCCTGAGATGCATGACGCATTTCACCATCATTACATATAAACATCCCTTCTTTATGAATATTCATACTCCAGCATAGTTAAAGAGGAAATTTGCAAGATTAAAAATTTATTATTTCCAAGTTTATACTTAAATGCTGTAGTGAACAGTTCTGGGATAGTCCACACATATCATCGAAACTCACAGTCAAACATAAAAAGAACATAAATTCCACAAGTCTCAAGCATATTCATGTTTAACTTTCTTTTCCAGAATTATGTTAATAATGTAGAAATAATGTGTTAATAAACTAAATAATTTCCCTTAATGCAATGGGCTAGACTTCTGAAGTTAGTTATCTAACAAGTGCATTTGGTTCCAGGAATTCTCTTACTGTGAACCTTGAAAGAGTATTTGCAATAATCAAAATGCACCTTCCACAAGAGGTTTGAAAAAACCTGACTTCATCTCTGTAAAAGTTTCTCCGAACTGCATAAATGACCATCCAGTTACTAAGGAAAGAGCATACATCTGAAAAAGCACGTATTCAGGCTCCAAACTCTCTTCCCATTCCTAAAAATGGAACCTTCCCGTCTAAACATGTACCTGCAGGAACTCATATTTTACTGAAAAACACAAAGGTCAAACATCTTTGCAGAGAAGAAAGAACTGGCACACTCTTACATTCAGTTCAAAATGAAGTATTAACACTTCACTTCTATAGCAGCAACTTGATTCCACCAATTTCAGTTGTTACAGCAAACACAGTAATTTCTCATTTTTTGTATTTTCACTAAAGACAGCAGACAAGGGAACATTTGCCTTAAAGTGAATAAGAAAAATTACAAAGATAACCTTTTCATGTGATGTACTGCAAGATTTCTGCTTTTTACATGGCATCTCTGCATTATTCACAAAAATCATATCTATTTTAGAGACACTGATGAACAAAATTCTGTTAACATTGTAAGACAACACAGTATGGATAGAAAGCACTTTAAGTGATAAATGAAGGATTCCAAATCTCTCATTTACTAGTATAGCATACTGCAGAGAGCACAGCAATATACACCACAGATTTTGTATGTTAAATTGTTCAGTCTATACTGTTTTCCTTCCAACTTTAATTGCATGTTAGTTTAAATTTATTATCTGATCATTGTTATCAAATTTAAATTGCACTCAGCTTAATTTCATGATGCTGATTGTATTTGCAAGCTATTCAAAACTTTCCCAATGTGATATGCCATTTTGAAACATTAGTAACAGTATTCCACCTTATTTTTAATTATTTTTAGATAAATTCTTCTTGTACTTGGTCTTTAAAACCATTGTTCAATACTCAGAATGTGGCTGAACAGAAATAGTGTAAAGCTAACAGTTACCTCAAGGGTTACTGATGCAACTAATAATAAGAAATTTAAATTACTTTGTGTCTAAATTCATCCAGAATTGAAGGATTCCAAAACATTCCCTCTCGCCTCCCTTCATGTCAAAATAAGTATTCTTTTTATTCACTTCTGGCTGGAATTCTTCATTACTTAATGCCTATGCAAATGCATAATTTGTCTTTTATACCTTCCCTTCCCAAAAGGCTAAATAGCAAGTGTTTCCAGAGAAGAAATTTACTAAGCACTGCTTTTCAAGTCTTAAATATAAACCAAGGAAGAATCAAAGAACTCAGTGTAGTTATGTATGAGGAAAAAAAAAACTATTAATGAGAATAATAAGCTCAAATCACAAAGTGAAGCTATCAGCAAGTGTGCAAACTGGGAATAACGTGACATCTTCTTTTACAGCTTTGGCTTGAACTCGCCAGAAAGAAACTTTTTCAACATCTCAGAATTTTTTCCTTCTGGTGGTGCAGGCCATCTGTCATGATCTGAGGAAAATAAATAAAAAGAACATACTTAGTTGATTGAGAAACTAGGCATTTTACTTTTGTGTCCTCCCAGTGCCCAACCTCAGACACTCGAAGGACATTATTTTGTAGCTCATTTCTTACCAGGTATTTCTAGAGTATGGCTGCATAAACTTTGGCCACCATCTATAACCATGGTTATCCCAGTTATGAACGAAGCAGCTGGAGAGAGTAGGAAACACACTGCAGGAGAGATCTGTCAAAAGAACGACAACTTCAATCTTTCTTAAACGGCTGTGAACTTTTCATGTCAGAGACTTGTAAAAACTTTTACAGGTAAAACATAGTAACATTTTCTACTCAGTAGTGAAAACTGTAACAGTCTTAAAACCACCCTCCCTGTCACAAAAATTAAGTACAACATTTTTTCCTTTTAGATGTTCCATCATGGTGCAGAATTAAGTTTTTCTTATTCCCCTTATAACAAAATGGCTTCAAACTACTGACACAGAAACATCACAAATGTTCTGAAATACATTACCTCCTCAGGAACCGCTGACCTCTTGGCAGGAACCTTTGGTATGCTCTTCAACCACATCACTATACCTTGTTCTCCATAGTTTGCAACAGCAGTTTCCGAAAATACTATTCCCTATTTTAAAAACAGCATAGTGAAAATTAAGCTCTCTTCATATGTTTAAATGGATCATTCTAAAACTGTGAAATTGTCATCACTGATTTTTCTGTGGTATTAAACTATCTAAAGAGCACTTGTATGCAAGTTTTTTAATGTAATGGGATAATATAATTTATACAAGAAGGTAATTTGGCTGCTAGCCACTTCTCTATTCAAGCACAATAATTCTGGTTATTCCAATTCTCCATTGTCACTTCAATAACTAAAAAGTGGAGTATAAAGAAACTCGGAGACTGCTTTGAAATTACAAGGATTTCATGTTAGCCTACTACAAAGCCCCAGGAACAAGTTCTCAACAGTTTCTTGTCATCTGTAGGAACACAAGAGTGATTTATTGTCAAATATGGAAGCGGACAGATTTCAGTCAGAATTCTAACTCTCCCTACTCAGCTGCTATAGAAACAGAAGGTGGTGACTGTTCTGATGATTATTCAGTCCAGTTTAATCTTGAGAAGGAAGATGAAGGCTGCAGCAATGGGAACACAAGGTTACATCGATTAGTTAGGACAGAACGTTTGGGACTCAAGTTTAAGTAAAATAATAAAATTTTAATTCATCCGTGAAATACTTACTAAGATTTCTAAGATACCTGTATAATGTATGCGAAACTATTTTATTCAGAATGCAGGTTTCCCTCTTTATGTATCCATTCCATACAGGTTACTCTGCTTCTATAAAGTAGTAACAGTTCTGTATTGTTACCACTGACCTGGTGTGTTCACAGAGGTGACGGAAGCATTATTTTAACTACAACATGGACTTTGGTTACCTGCAGAATAACAAAGCTTGCAAATATTTAGGAAAGACCCAAACCCCTGAAGTGTTTGCTTGTCAAAAACTTCTTTTGACATATGCTATAATGTATAATCAGCATGATTCATTAGGTAATTAGCATGCCTGAAAAGCATATTCACATAATAATGCTGTCTTAATTACTTACTTCCCCAGGACTTGATAAATCAGAAAAAAACAAACAGGAAATACAAGCCAGTCGATGTTAGTATTTAACAAATCTCCAGATGAATTTGGTCTCATAAAGGGTACATAAAAGCCTCTACCTGAATGACCATCACACATCTGCCGTTAAGCATTCTGTGATACGCCAAACAAAGCAAGCCAGATGTTTTAGGACAAGGGGCACAACAGGATATAGACAGTCTACAAAAATAGTAGCAAGATCTTCCTAGGCATCACTTAAACTAATATGATCCTTCACTTAAGACACTCACTCACTGTAAAGTAGGATAATTCCTGAATGTAGAAGTAGCTGGACAAAGTTTACATTTCTTCTTTTGATTTCAAGGGAGTAAATGTGCAAAATAAATTGTGGTTAAGAGAAGACTATACAAATCACAACAGGTCACACCAGCTCAGAAGTTAAAGCTAGAGTTTCTATGTAGCTCTGTATCTGCAGCACCATGTACTACAAAATATAGTTCCTCTTTCCATAAAGTTATAAAAAAAAAAACAAAAACCCTGCTACCTGCTGCCTACTTCCTCAGAAATGTGGCAGGCATATTTTAGCTGACATGTATAGTGCTTTCCTGTCTGAATGAATTTGATAAGAAAAAAAAATCAGAACACATATTTTTACATATGATTTCTCTGAGATGATCCACGCCACATAAAACCTCTTTATGCCTAAAGCTAATCTAACTTCACATGCAGAAAACAAAGTCAAAGGCACTATGTGACACAGAGATTTTTAAAATAACTTTGTAAACACAGATGGAAACCATCAGCATACCTGAACCTCTAACAGAAAAAGTTTCATGAACTCAGAAATTATCCATTACTGAAACGCAAAGCATTCAGTAATTTTACATCAAGGCTTTGTAAGATGGGTGACCTACTCCTACCAGTATCATTTCATTAAGCTACAAAAAGAAACCAAGAGTACCAAGTCAAAGCAGAAAGCAGAAGCAATTTTATCCCACATCCTCTGACTCATCATCCAAAGAGTACAAAACACTCTCAAATGACCTGAAGAACACAGATGAGGTGATTATAAATAAAGAAATGCACAAACAATCCAAAACCAGTTACAGGTTACAGATTTTAAAATCCCTTTAGGTCTGAAAATTTTAACTATGAACATGTATGACTGCTCAGTTTAATCATATTATTTGCCATTACTTACAGGAGCAACACTATTGATTCTTACTCCACTGTGGGCCCATTCTAATGCTAAAGTCTTGGTTAGGTTTTCCACTGCAGCTCTTGCAGCTCCTGAGTGCCTATGGAGAGAAGAAAGCAAGGAAGCATCTGTTCGCTCAGCTAGGAGGGCCCAGTATTAATTCCACTGCAGCCTCCCTGGGGTAGTCAGGGTAGTTTTCTGTAGCTGGACCAACCCTCTGAGAGACAGAGATTCTCCAGTTTGTACTTATGACCACAGCTTCACTGATTAAACAAGGTATGCTATGATTTCCTCCCATTGCTGGAAATACTTGCAATCTCTACCCCAATGTGACATGAGGTCAGCTACACTCTACTGAAGAAGGAGGCTTATAAAATGAGAAACAAGGAGGTGAAGTTCAAACTGTGTAAAACTACCTGTAGGCTGCACAGGTAAACCAACATGTGGAAGGACAGTGTCCTGAAAAGCAGTTAAAATCTTCTGACAGACATGATTATAATAAGTCACTGTTCATAACTCACTCTAGGTGGATGGAGATAGAGATGAGTTAGAGTGAAGTCATACTTCTTGCTGCTCTAGGAAACTAGTCTGAAATGATTATAAGCTTGAACAAATGCAGACAAAATTACTACAATAATTAATAGTACAGTTGGACTCATGGAAAATGAACATACTTTAGTTTCTTTATCCTAGCAAAAAAAGACTTAGAGGAGATAGATATAACAGCTTCTCAGATACCAAGGAAAGAATAAGAAAAACTTACGAAAAATATAAGAAAACATAACCTATTTATTTCTGGTCTAAGCATATGAATAGTCTCCAAGCACACTATGAGACAACTTGACAAGTTTTATGTTCAAAATTAATACTTATGGAAAACTGTATCAGGTAACTTTTGGTTTAAGTGGTGGCTGGTCTTGGTAGATCTTTTTTAACAGTACATTTCTACAACAAGTACCAATTCAACAGGAATTTAATTCCATCTACATCTATACACAACAGTTATTTAAGAAAAGTTTTCCACTGTTATTCAGAACTAACTTTCTCTGGGTTCAACTCTCACTTATAGCTTCAGCGTATTTGCTGTGACAATTCAATTAGACTTTACCATAGTGGAGAAACTCAAATAACTGAAGCTTCAGCACCACCCTGTGGATCTTGAAGTTTATTCTGCACTGACGAGAACAAGCTAGTGAGAAAATACTCTGCTGTTTCCTAAAAAAAATTATTTTTGAAAACTTTCAATACTGAACAAAGTAATGCAACACTTCCTCAAAATTTATTTTTTGTATTTTCTTCAATAGAAACTCAATTTCAAAGTTTTAAAAAAATAGCAAAAGGAAGATTAAAAGAAGAAATTCAGATTTTTTTTCTTCAGTTAAGAAACTCAACATGCAGTACCTCAACAACTTCAAAATTTCATCTGACAGGAAAATAATTGAAACAATTCATTTCCTGAGCATTATTCTGTTTCAACAAATTGGAACTTTAGTGGTGGAAAGTTTCAAATTGGAACACTCCCCCTCACCTCTATTTTAAGGGTATAGAAATTTGAACAAATGTACACATACAAGTACGGAGAGGCGGCTACACTTTCATGCGTTTTCATGGCTGTGATCATTTGCATCAGCATAAAACAAAAACAAATAGGGAGATGTGTTTGTAGCCATGAGCCTTCTCCAAGTCAAGAAAGGAGCAGAGTAAATAGAATTTATTCTATTTCCATCAGAAACCTTCTTCAAGAAAGATGTCTACAAAGTGGGAGTAAAGGAAAAACAGGAAAGGCAGGCATTATGTGAGCTGAAGGACAAAGCCAAAACCTGGTAAGATACTAGAAATGTTCCTCCTGCTCCCAGTCCCATTCCCATAACTCATAGCACTATCAAGACTAGTAAAGTGAGTGTAGAAGAGAAAAGCAACAGGTGCCAAGTCCTTGCAATCCCTCCAGTATTTTGGAGAGAGAGCAAGGTTACATTTCAGTCCAACTAGTCCCACTAGCACACCATTTCCAATGAAAGCTTCACTGGAAAGCCTTGCTTCATAATTTCTTACAAACAAGTTGAGAGAGACCAGAGATGCCATTGACTCCTGTAGTCTCTTAGTGAATTAAGAAGAGATTCCCACAGTCAGCCAAGTGATACCTCTGCTCTCTCTTGACCAAATTACTATATTTCTATATTCTGCTGCTGCCCAGTGCACATCTTTCTGAAGCATTTAAGAGAACTAGTATTTGTAGGGGAAAAATGTAGGAAAATGTAAAAAGAAAACATATATTACGACATTCCAGGAAACCCATTTCTCACGGCAGCAGTAATGTTGACAATGACTCCTCCATGCTCCTGCATCCAGGCATTGTACACTGTATGAAGGAGGAAGATAACCTATAAATATCAGAAGAAATGCATACAAATGGACTTGCCAATCGGAAGACAAATTTAAACTCTTAACTGCAATCACACTACATATTTCTCCGGCATGTTTGGATAAACCACCTGCTCTTTAAACCACATCCTTGCCAAGCCAGAGGTGAGGCTATGGGACAAGAGGTGTAGTCCAGGTAAAGATCAATGATTGTCAAGAAGCGTTTGGTGGAAATCAATATTTCATGTTTCCACATAAATGACTTTCATTTCCACATTCCAAATGCTATCTGAGAATCACATGCCATACTTAAATTTAAATCCTTGAAGGGAGAGAAATACTTTCCTGTGTTACACACAGTGAATACAGACTACAAAAGTCAAGTGGTTTTCCTATAGTCTTTTCAGTGAGTATCCAAGCCAACTGACTCCCCAAAGCTGGCCTTAACCAGAAGATCATACTTGTCTAAATGAACCTTTGTATATATGAACAAATGCAACATAACATTTAATGCAAAGCTTTGGCTGAGATTCATGAAAACAAATACCCATTGTCAGAAAAGTGTGTAGAAAATAAAGAAGGCAGGGAAACATTGCTTGTCTTCTGTTATTGCTGTAAAAAGAGTTAGAAAATAAAAATACAAAAAAAGTTTAACGTTCAGACCTTACCTGCTTTGCAGCAATAGAAGGTCCCTGTCAGATTTGTGTCTATTACAGCATTCCAGCCTTTTGCACGGATGGCTTCAGCAGGACTTGCAAACTGGCCCCCTCCATTATTCACCAGGAAATCAATCTTCCCATGCAGATTCAGTGTAGACTTCACTAAAGCTTCTACCTGAAATAATATTTGTTGGTGTGATACGCTGATTAAGTCCTACACCCAATTTCATTCTCAGACCCCTTTTTCACAGAACAAGAGGAAGTCCAGCCTTCAGAGAGGCTGTAAGATCCCTATGACAGGTTCAGTCAGCCAAGAAGGACTGGGCTGTGTCCATGTTTATTTAGAAAATCTTGCTGATATATAATGCAGGTGCTACATAAATTCCAGTACTGAAAGAAGGGGATTTAAGCTGCTGAAGACTGGTATGACTAAACACACACACAAGCCCACTGCATAAGACCTACTAAGAATCCCCTGACAGTTTTGAAAAGGGTGGGAGTGTTCACAAGAGATACTGGAAGAGCTCCATACAAGGTAACTATCAGTTTTTAATTTGGCCAATATACCTGATCATTTTAAATAGAAAACAGAAGTAATCATGTGAAGTTTTAAAATCCTTACCTACAAGTTTTGAACATTCACTAAAGCTCTGGCATATGAGTTGGCAACAGCCAATCTTCTCACACAGACCAAGAAGGTTAGTTACCCTACAAAACATGAACTCTAAAAAATGTTGGAAATACAAGTTCTCTTTAGCAAAATATTATTACAGGATAGTAATAAGAACTCCATAGCAACCAATAAATAATTTAATCTTTTTCTCATGAAAGGGGCAAAGGGACAGCATGACGGTTTCCTGCTTACATCATTGATCATAACTAGATACCATGCATCAGTTTTTCCTACTCAAACATATATAAAAAGTTATAGCATCTGTGGTTAAAGAAAACAGACCAAAAAAAAAAACACCACAAAAACAAACAGCTGGTTTGATGCTGCTGCTCAAACAGATTGGATCAGGGGAAGGATATCAATCAGACATTCTCTGTATACAGTTAACGGTAGATAACATCAGAAAAAAAAAAAAAAAGAGCAAGCAATGCACGATCTGTATCTCACAATGTCACCAACGCAGTCCCATAAATAGCTGCTTTATATCTTTTGTTGCTAACAGTTTGGGATGATTTAACAGAATAGTGTGGATCCTGTAAGGATGTACCTCTCTGAAGAAAAAAACATGAACAAACATACAGTGACTGAAGCCTGACTGAAAAACTAATGCCTGCTGAGAAGAAAGGCCTCATGAAAATAATTTTGATACCTAAACCACCATATTTAAATTCTGAATGCCATCTTATTCATAACATCAGTCACTGCAGCTTGTGGGATCTGAGGAAAAAAAAAAACAAACCTAGAAAACCAAAACATCTGTGACATCTGTGACACACTGGATTATTACATTAATTATTGGCTCAGATGAATGCAAGTGTATGTTGGTGGGCATGGGACAGGCCAAATTTCATGAAGGTGAGGTGGTGCCCTGCTCCATTCCCCAAGCTTGTTGCACCATAGTTCCAGGGGGAAAAAAAAATAAATTAAAAAAACCCCAAGAAATACGTTATCAGTTCCGAATACTGAAAGTCAGGAAAGGCCAGCAGGCTCTCCAGTGACAGCTCAGATGGCTCCAACTGTAGCAATTTCACCATGTCTTCTGTGCTGTTGAGAAAGCCTTGCAGCACTGCTTCTCCCAACTACCACCCAGTAAACATGGTGACAGCAGCCACCAGGACAGATGGGAGGAGGGTCTGGTAGAACACATTTAAATCACAGTAAGAACTAAAGAAAATATTTTCTATTCCTATAATTTCAAAATCCACTTTAGAAAAGTTGCTAGAGATTCTCTTTGTAAGCAAAGTTGCATGAGGTTGTTGTTGGCTGGACTTCGCGAACAAAGATCTTGGGATAAACCTGCGCAATGGATTTTTTAAGTGAGGCACAGGGTGCGCAGAACTGGCCCCACTCCCTTTACTCCTGAGACTCATCTTGCCATGGCCGAGCACGCTCGGACGGCGACAGCGAGTTCCTCCAGGATTTGAACCGGCGTCCTCAGAGGAGGAGCCGGCTCCACTGGCGGGGGCCTACACCACTCGGCCAACGCCCGCCGCCTCTCAAGTGTAACATACAAACAGAAAAGCAATAATGTCAGGCTGTTGAGAAATCCTGGGAGCCCAGGGGGGTCAGAGCACCAGGGGAAGACCTCGACTTGTCCTCTCTGCCACCAAATGACACAAACGTGGCACTGCAGCCACGCCTGTAACACAAGCTGGGGCATCTGCATGAGGTACAGCTACTAGTTAGGACATTCTTCTGAAAAAGACTAAGAGAAAAACCAGGCACTTCATACATAATCAGAACACTGGAGCTCTTCAATAAGGAACTTCTGTGTGTGACTGCAACACAAAAGTATTAATGCAGTAGCACAATTTCACAGGTAATAGAGATGACAGTACTTGGACAAGCATTCACATTCATTCACAAGTCACCCTGAACTTAAGTAAAACTCACAAACAACCCACCAGAGTGTTAGAGATTTCCTACTTTGGGACTAGAACTAGCAGGTATTCCGGCACAGTGATAATAGGCATTTTTACTTCACGTTATTGCTATGTTATGTAAAAGTACAACAACAGGAATCTCTTATCCACAACTTCCCACCAAGCCACAGTCCTCCACTACAGGCTTCACACAGACAGGCATTAAGCATTTATAAACCAACTGAGCCTATGCTAAGCTATAAAGTTAATTGGAAAAGAACAGCCACTAGTGAACTCATACACAAGGTATGTGCTAAATTGTACTATATTGAGTCTGTCTGAAGGAGTCCTATTTGTCAGATGTCCAGGGATTTACCCTTGTGGTCTGGTCCAGCAGCAGGTGCTGTTGCTGGAGCTCGAGTGTGAAAACGGGACATTGTGTGCAGAATTTTTAATTGCTGATTTCAAGAACAACAGTGGCCTACCAGAAGTAAAATGTTTTATCTTCCACTTATCTAGACATGTCTCCTACTTATCTAGATGCCAGTTAAAGAAATAATTGTCCACAACATACAGCAAAAAGTCTTTGCAAGGGTAACAACTTCCTCACGTCTTTCCCCTGTCAACAGATTCGCTGTAGCTCAGCATTTAAGATCCACAAATACACACTCCCCTTGCACAACACATACAGAGGTAAATAGAAAGCTCTTTTCCTAATAGGAAAAGAATAGCATCTCTCTCCTCCACTGTGGCCACCATTATATTAAGGCACTGAAATTGAGCAATTAGATCCTACGATTTGAATAAAGAGCTTGGTTTGAAAAGACACACACGCACAGAGAACTGTCTGGTTTGCACCTCAGCATGAGCAAACTGACCTGCTCTCAACACGTTATGTGGGCAGTGCTATCAAGTAGGCAAATAATTAAAATCACTTCAGCTTATTAAGAAGCAATATCTATCACTACATATACTCAAGACCACTGGATAAGGTACAGGTGCACAATCCCTGCTTCAGGATAAGGCTTCACAATGACAAAATACAGAAGCCTCAGATCCTCTTACTGGCATCCCAGAAACCTCTACTCTTCCATTTTTAAAAATAAAAGTTTTATGCTTTACAGAAAACTCAGTGGAAAACTACTAAAAAGCAGCAGCATACTCATGACAAAAATAAGCCTGACAGGTTATGCAGTGGTTGAAAATCCTCCATCAAGCAGGATTATTTCTTGCACATTAAATGAAAAGTAAGCTTTGCTAGAAAGCAAGAGGACTTCTGAGAATGAAGATTTAGAGAATTAAAAATGTGAATTCATTAAGGTATTCCCGTGGTATCTGCCATCAAGCTGCTGCAGTAATTAATTCACTGCACCTTCTCTGACCATTCCTAAACCAGAAAGAGCTCTATCAAACACACTGCACTATCCCATCAGTGATGAATCATCTAATGCTTGAATTTCACAGATCCAAGGTAGAGGCATGAACTGTGTCATCTTCAAAGTAGGTCAGTTACTTTAAGATTTGCAGTAGAAGGCAAAAAAAATAATAATCTGACAATTTGGAAATACCTTCATCTTTCTCAAATTTCCTCTATTCAAAGTCCCTCCCTCCAGTTGTCCTGGTTGTAAAATGAAAACCAGGCCAGAATTCATAGGGGCCTTTAGAAAAATACAGAACTGACGGAAAAAGAGGGATGAAAAAACAAGTGGCATGCTGTAGGAAAACCAGATTGCTTGTTCCCACAGGTGATCATAGTGGTTTCCTTAAAAAGAAAAGCTTACTCTTATAAGGACTTCAGGGAGATGTCAGAGAGAAGGATATACTAAACTAACTTTGTAGTTCTTCAGAAAGCTTCCTGGGCTTTGTAGCTTTTGATGGATGAGTTCTGACATCTAAAAAGGCGTGCACTCCTAAGTTGTTTTTCTCATGTTGAAACATTTATTATATTTTTCTGCTGCACATGTTCTTTGGTACTGGTATAAGGGCTGAGAAAGAGGACGTAATGAACATGGAACACCTGCAGAGGCTGTCCCTCTCTACCCAACAATGTGCTTCTGCGATTTCTGAAGTAAATATTCTTCACTCATACTAAGCTGAAAGCAGACAATGAGTTGCAAAGTTATAATGAGTAGCATACAGAGCCAACGCAGTTGTACAGGTCTTGTTTCTTTTGTGAGAGACCTCAAAATTATATGTCCTCTCATCCCATCTTCCACTGTTAACAGAAAGCTCTTCTTGTATTTGTGAAAATAATGAAGTGACTTAGGTTACTGTGTTGCCTCTACTTAAGATTTACCTCCATTACATCTTTTACTGATCTATGTTCCCAAGTCTCCAAGTCCCAACCACTAAATTTTAGGTTAAGAATAGAATAGGTTTTGAAAGTGGATATATGGTGCTCTTTGAATTGAAGTAATGCTCAAAGGTTCTTTTTCTCTAGTTTCCACAAGGCAATTAAGTGCAAATTAGAAAAAAGAATTCACCATTGCTGCTCTTAGCAAATATAACAAAAAAGCAATAGTAAGCAGTGGGTTGTGGAAAATTTGCCACAAGCCTCAGTTCTGACAGTTTTCAGCAATGTAAGTTAAAAATCGTTAATTTGAGCTTATCCAGTTTCAGCTTATAAACAAAAGTACCTAAGTGTAAGGAAGTGCTATCCTCACTACAAGTTTAAAAACTGAAAACATGATCCACACATTTCTTGTCCAACAGTAATTTTAGAAATCAAGTAACAAGTGGCTAGCATTTAGTAATCCCTGAGAATCTCAAGAACTGAATGGAGGAGAACAGAGCTTGAAAACCACGAGCTAAAAAACAAACACCACAAGATGCTTCTAACCAATAAAAAAAATCTGGCCTTGGACATGAGCATCTGGAATGGAGAAATATTTGTTTACCAGGTACAAAAGATCTCATGTTAACATGCAACAGAAATTGCATGCCTTATTCAAATCTTCAGCAAAAGGCTTATGAAATTTTCATAGTGATTTTTTCCTAAAAAGGACTTCAACATAAAGGAGTAAGAGCAGTTGGAGAACTGAAGTGAGTCAAATTATATTGAAAAATTCAAGATTGGAGTTTAATCTGCCTTATTCCTCTGAACACTTTCAACAGATACACACATGAAAAGAGAACTTCCACTGGCAGGTGACATCCAATAGAAGCTACATCAATATCGTGTGAAAAGTTCTAAAAAAGTCCTGGTGTGTCTATAAATGAGCAGAGCTTAAAACTGAACTGGAAACAGGACAATTCCATGATAAAACTGCAGGGTAATAGCAAAGACAACAGTTTCTTCAAGTATCAGCATGGCTACCTGGAACACAGAATAATGTCTAAATGCATTACACAGCACTATAAAGAAGGTTTTAAAAGCAGTTTCAGAAATTTCCAAAGTCACTTAAGCCTGTTTTGTCAAATAGGTATTTAGCAACACAATCACAAAACAAAGACAGGATGGCAGTTTAGTGGAGATAATCTCATTTCAACATCCAAGTCCTGTACCATCTCACAGAACACTGCAGTTCCCACTAAATAATTTTTTAACTGATACAGAAATAAGATTCACATGCAGAAGATTATTAAACCTGTCAGGGTACTTTCTGCAAAAAAACAACGTGAAAAAAGCCTTTTTTCTCTCCTTGCCTCTTTCCTTTCCAGCAGTTTTAATCATGTAAGTTGCCCTCTGACATCTGTCATACCCTATTATGTTGCACTGCTGATGCTAGTAAATACAAATCTAAAATTCACTGGTAGGTGAAGCGACATACTGCACAGCCCCAGGGTTCTTCTCCTTCAGGAGAGAAAGTCTGAGTATATCACCATAAATATTTTATGACACAAACTGTTCCAGGAGGGAAGAATTTTGTTATTTGTTTTATGGTTATATATTATATTTCCAGAATCTTCATAGCTACTGAAGGTCATTAATATTAAAATGATTTAACAGAGACTTTCGGAGGTTAAGAAAAATGTAGCAATCAGTCATTACTGGAATATTTTCTAGCTGTCTTTAAATAAGTTAAAAATCCAACCTGAAGTTGAACTTCTATACACTTAATTACACATACAAAAATTTAGGAGGTGTGTGCAGACTTCTGAGGAACCTGGATTAAGGACTTCAGCTCTTGATCTTCCATTTTTTGTAATAATGAGAAAACCAATCAACCCAAATAGTAATAGAGTTTGTAATGAGGAACACCTCAAACTGTAAGCAACATTTCAACCGTGGCTAAAATGTTATATATCTGTGGGATTTTTTTTTGGCCTTAATACAAGCCAAGCTGAAAATACATGGCATTTGCATTAAGTCACAAGCATTGACACTCCACGCTACGCCTTCCTGTATAAAGGAACTATTCTGAGGTCTTCATCTTCACAAGTTTACACCTCCTCGCTTCTGTCATGAAAATGTGACAATCACACTCAGTGGGCTCTGGCTCCATCTCCAAAGCCTACTTCTCTCAGAAATACCCAAAATACGTAAGCATGGTCTTAAAAATATTGGCAATTACAACTGCTTTCTTGACCAGGTGGCTAACAAACGTCTTCCCTTGGTAAGCACATACCTTGACCTCAGACACTTCTGAGAAGCCCAGAGACCTCTGGAGATCATAGAATTTATATACACAGTATGCTTTTTACCTGTTAAGCCACAGAAAAGGATCACTAGTCTTTACCTCTTCTTCTTTGCGGATATTGCACTGCATGGGAGTCACTTTGGCAGGACTCATGGAAGAAAATCTATGATTCAGTTCTTCTGCAGCAGCTTTTAAGCGGTCAAATTTACGAGAAGCAATAACAACACTGCAACCTGTAGAGACAAAATGAAACATCCCTGAGTTAACACAATTATACTATCTTTTTTAATAACATCATGGAGGTACCTAGTAGGATGTGCCATTATTAGTCACTGACTAGAAGATACAGTGCTGAAGTTTTTGCAAGAGAGAAATGACTAATGTCAAGCGCTTCTTAGCAACCAGATCCCTCTGTGCCAGGAAAAGAGCTATCAAAAAAAAAAAAACGTCCACAAGGTTCCCTCTCCTTCCTGCAGAGGGGAAGATAGCATGTGAGTTGCAGACTCAGCAAAGTAGCTTTCAGACATCACTTTTGCTGCCTCTGCTCACAGCTGCCTCATTTATCAATTAAGTGATTTAAAGATGTTTCAGCAGGTCTTGATTACAAAAAGTGCTTGCTTCTAAAACCACTAGAATAATCTTACTGTATGACTGGCTGTAATTTTGACTAGCAGTGAGCAAATGTAATGCTCTCCTTTTTAACCCTACTGAGACTAAAGGAAAGGATAAACAGACTCATGAGATTAATGCCTATCTGCAGACTACAGACAGCAGAAACAGAGGCTTCCCTGTGGCACTGCAGAATCCTAGCAGCAGAAAGGAGAGGGGAGAAAATAAATAGGCAGGTCAAGTATTTGGGTTTTTTCAGCATTTTGAGGCAGAAGGAATCATTCTACAGAGATGAAACAATGCAGGTGCCAAATTAAATGCAAGTGCTCACACTGCAACTAGTGTAGTTCCTTCTGTCACGCCAATGGACACAAGGACAGCTTTAAGGCTTCAGCAATTACTACTACATAGACTAAATCAAGGTAGTGCAAATCCAGCATACATGTAATTCCACATAATGGATAAGCAAACTACTAGCTTCCAACTGCCAAGCAGGCACAGAGGTCTCGCTCCCAGTTTGCTCTGCTCTTTCCATGATCTCAGCATCCCAGCAGAAGTCATCCCTTCTTTATAAGAGGTCAGCTGCCAATCTGCTTTAACATAAATCAATTCAACCCGCAATCAGTGAAAAAAAAAAAGTTACTATCTTGCCAGGTGTGAGGGTTTTCCCCTCCTCCTCTGTTGCTGAGTGGAATTTGGTCTCTCATGTGACCAAACAAACACTAGAATCAACTCAAAATAACTAGTGGGAGGAAGAAGCAGCAAGCTGTTCATTTGACTCAGACTGTCTCGTGAAACTATTACACATAAAACAAAACAAAAAAAAAACAAAGCAAAATTTAAAAAAATAAATTAATACGATAAAGGAGTTGATTTCTTCCATTAAGAAATGTTACAAATACATACCCCTAGAAATGTGACCTTCAACTTTAATCAGTGGTCACCTTAAAACAACACATGTAAAGGCAGTAGTCTCTGAGGTCTCCCGATTTTGCTAAAGTCCAGTTACTTGCATAATCAGCTGACTAATGTAGACTCCATAAAATGGCACACACAATTACCAATTAACACAAATACTGAATCAGAGTAGCACTGTTATATGTATCCATTTAAGTGCTTACTAATACACACACTGGTGGAGAACACGGTCCAGTAAAATGCTATTTTTGCTAACTATGCTAATTGAGAGAGGGGGAGATTTTAACTTACTGAGGAACACTTGGTACCTATTGCACAAGCTGACACTACTTCACTTATTTTTCTTCATGAAAATCATGACTGGCATTATCCATCATTGCTCCTATGCCTGTAGGAACCAGCCCCCTTACACAAAGCCCAAGGTACGCATGGAAGGAGTTGCTGATCATCTTCTTGTGAGGGGTAACCTGCAAGTCTATAGATAAGGACTTAAGTCATAGCTCTTTCTTACTTTTCTGTCCAGGGATTTGTAAAGATTTGTAGACTTGTTTTCTATTCAGCCTGCTATGGACACACTTCTGTTACTTGTGTTTTGCTTGATAAAAATAATGAAGATCAAATTAAGCACAATTTTAAGGTAATTGGTTAATATCATCAACCAACAGCATGATGATGCTTAAAAAGTGCCTCTTTTAGGGAGCATGTAAAGATAAAAAAAAAAATTAAATTGTTTATTTTCCCAGTAATATAAAGGTACGATAACAAATCCTTCATTCAGCTCCACAGAGCAAGCAGAAAGCTGGGGGGACAAAGGCCAGGGGAGGCAGAGATGTCTCCCAGCACAGCCTTACCCAAGAAGCTCTGTGCAATGCAGTGCAACGGCTCGGTGCACATCCCAACAGCGCCAACCACACCGAGCGTGGCCCCCACAGGCTCCGTGTTGGCATTTTGAAGACAGTGACTCCAATCACGTTACTAAACTACCCAAACCCAGCCAATGATCCCCAGCACTCATGCTGAAACCTGCAGGAAGGGTGTCGCAAGGTGGATGTAGGTGTTATTGCTACCTCTCCTGGCCTTGCATCGGTCAGGAGACCGCCTTTCACTGCAGGTTTTGCCACTCCTCTGTACTCGGCATGGAAAGAAAACCACGCAGTGCACGATGAAGATCGTTCTTCAACTTCGTGCCTGTCACAGGCACTGAGAGCAGCACAAGGTCTCTCACGGTCCCGTGTGGGCAGCACCTCAAAGCGACACCGCCCGGCTCCGCTCAGCAACCCGCTACACCCTCCGGCTTAAGCAGAAAACTCCCCGAAGGGAGGGAGGGAAGGGGTGCGGGTCCAACACATCCTCCCTGTGACCGCACTGTTCAAACCAGCGGCCCGAAAGGCACAGCCTCGCCCTGCCCTTGTCCCGCCACCCCGGCTATCCCCTCTCACAACCCCTCATCCTCCTCGCACGGCCCTCTCGCAGTCCCATCCGGGGCTCCCTGCGGGGCCGCCGTGCCCACCTAGCGCCAGCAGGTCGGCGGCGATGGCCTTGCCGATGCCGGTGCCGCCGCCGGTGACGATGGCGACCCGCCCGCGGAACAGCCCGGCCGCCAGCGGCTCCTGACCCGCCGCCGCCATCTTCCCCTTCNACCACGGCAGGTAAGGGAGGGTTGGCTGTGCGGGGCCGGCTCGGCCCGACCCCGCCGGGGATGGGGCGATGTGGCCCCACCGCCGCAGAGAGCGCACTCCGGCCCGCCCGCGGCCCCGCTGCCTGCGAGGGGCGGGGGCCGGGGGTGTTCGGTGCCGCCCCGGGTCACCCGCGCCCCGGGGAAGGGCGGCCCACTCGGCAGCAGCGGGAGCGGAGCGCCCCGAGCGTGTCGCGGGGCGGAGCGTGCGGCGCTCACCTTGTCCTCGGTACGGCCGTGCTGGGCTAAGGTGCGTGTGTGGGGATGTTCCCCCTCCCCGAAATCGCCCTGACTAAGCTCGGAATTAGTGGCTCAGTTGACACAGAGAACAGCCAACGTGATTGTGCCTTCTGTCCTACAGTGAAGTGACGGAGCATCTTTGTCCATTGCAGGTGATTTTAACCAGCGCTGATGTGCCCAGCAGCGTGTGTGTGTGTGCATGTTCAGTGTCTTTCTAGGCATCTCCTCTGTCCTTTTCAATAGAAGAGATGTTTGAAATTATGTCTCAATTCTGCCTCGTTATTTTTGCCTTGGGAGAGTTGGCTAATGTGAGAAGATAGTGAAATTTTTTTAAAAAAAAGACATAAATAAAGTGGGAGAATCGTTGAGTCTGTTGCATATTTCTCATTTGTTAAACAAATTCATTTACTTTTCCCAAAATGCATTCTAAGGTTTAACACTTTAAATCTGAGATAATTTTAAGATAACATCTTTATCCTGATGTTCAGTGTGTTTCAAGGGTAGTTGTATATCCTCTTTTTAAGTGTAGGGAAAGGAAGGCATAGGGCAGTTAACAATGTGCCCAGACTCATTCAGCAAAGGGTGACGAGACAGAAATGGATTTCTGCGTGGTGGTTTAGGCCAATGAGACAACCATTAGACCAAATGGGCTTTTTGGGTGGGTTAATGTTTGCAGAGTCCTTTAATGTTTTAAATCACTGTGCTTTCTGGAGGCAAAATGTGAAGTACTGTGTGTGACACTGCAAAGAAAAAAAAAATTTCCCCTTGTTTAATTATCTTCCACAATGTGAGATTTCACAGATCCCTATTAACTGTCTCTGGCTGCCCTACATATCTTAGGCAGGCCGTATCAGAGTGATCATTCATTAATCCCAGGGAGAAGCACTCATCTGTGGTAGTGAATTAGATCTTCATATTTCAACCTGCCTGCCATCCTGACTGAGCTGCAGGGCTCCAGAGAAAATCCAGAAGGCCTCTATGATCGTGTGACCTCTTTAATTTCACTGTTCTTCCTGGAAAGCACTATCAAATTATTTTTTTTCTCCATCAGGATATGTTGCTTGGTTTCTGGAATTTCTCAATAGTCATAGAAATGCAATAAATAAAGGGCTGAACACATGAGTTAAGGTTCTGTGAGTGATGGGTGGGAGGAGAAAGAAGAAAGGTATAAAGACTGGAGAGGAAGAAGGAAAGAAAAGGAGATATCCACTGCTTGGCATGCAATGGGGGATATCCCCTTTTGGTACAAAATCTGTCCATAAAGAATAGAACTGTGGTAACCAACAAGCATGGATGGTTTTAGCAAGGCAGTGGCTTCTGTTCACTGTTGTGTGGGTTGCCTTTGAACCAGGGATTCCAACTGTACCTTTGTGTGACTTGATTTTACTCCAGGGCCTTGAAATTCAAAATTATTTAAGCTGAAAGAAAGAAAATCTTATTAACTAAAAAAAAATTTAATCTTCTCATATGCTTGTACTTTCTTAATCACAAAGGAATGTTAATTTTATTGGTAGCACTAAAATGTTGGTCTGTCACTAAATGCAGCCAATAGTGGTAAATTCGGAAACCAGAAGGCACTTACATATTTATGTTACTCTATAAACTTAATGTTCAGATCTTGAATTTTTATGTGTTAGAATATAGCATCTGATTAGACAGCTTATTTTTTCAGTATATGTCAGCTTGCATTTGGAAGAAAATAAATCTGCATTTAAAGTCTTGGAGTCTTAATTTTCATTGTTTGAAGTTAACCATCTGAATAATTTTGCCTTAGTATACCTATCATTTAAAACATTCAAGAATCAAAATGACACATTTTTTTCCATTTTTTTTCCCCTGTTGTCATCTCCTTTGGAATTGTGGGATTAGCACATGTCATTCTTGAACATTTACTTTTTTTTTTTATATATTGAAGAGGAAAAACTAGATTTCCTGTTTTTACAGCTCCCAGATTGTGTCTTGGCTTTGAATGAACTAGTTCAATTTGTTGAGATGAATAGGAAGCTCTGCATTTCCAAAAAAGGCTACTTTTGTTCAAAGCTGATGTGCTTTGCCAGCCTATGGCTCAGCTATTCTCTGATGACATCTGCCAGTCCAATGCACTGCCATGTTTTAAAAATCCTGGCACTGATATGTACTGCCTTAATAACTCCTTGTAGCATGCTGTCCTTCAGGGTGTCCATGCCCTCCTATAGCTTGTAATCCATTTTGGCAAGGAGGAAGGTCTCACGGTTGTTATATACCAACCTGATGTGAGAAAACAGATGAATCCAAACAGGAGAGAACCTCCACAGGATCCAAACCCCAGGAGAGTTGTCCCTGGGGTCACCAGCCTGACAAGGAGGTAAGAGTAGAAAAGATTTAATGAAAAGCATCTTAGAATCAGAAATACAATTTTAATGTCAGAGACCACTTCTGACAGAGGATTTGTGCTGGTCAGCCTTCAGGAAAAAAGGGTTGCACTCCAGCAGCCTCTGCTTTCACAGACCCCATTCTTGTGGGTGCTTCAGGTTCATACCTTCTCTTGGGATACCAAACCACACAAAATGTAACAACAATAATTTTTTCCCTTCCCATACCTATTACAGGAAATGACTGGATTGAGCCAAAACCAAATGAAAACAAGTGTGAGTTTCAGTGCCTTTACCTCTCTGGACCTTTCAGTGGGATTATGCAACAGGCCTCTTTGGAAATCCCTGCTACTTTCACCTGCTGTACATTCTCTCATGAGGCTCTTTTTCCTTTCATCATCTCTCACGAGCAAGTGAGAGTCTTTCTGTTTCCTGGCTTCTGGTTTCCATGTCAGAACAACCTCCTGGTCAGTCCCAGCTGATGTTCAGGGTCTGTGGTCAATTAATTTCTTTAGAGTCTTCCTCTCTGGAAAGGGACTTTACTTTCAGCTGTATCTTGGCAGATTTCAGTCTAATTAGGAGATAATCAGGATTTTACAGCCTTTCATCATTATCCCTAAGAATGTCATTGCAGTGATTAAAAAAAAAAAGCAGGAGATACCGAGAAAGACATTCCACTCAAAGCAGAGTTTGTAGTGGTGCAAGCTGTAGAATATCAGCATCAACAGTTTGAAATAGATACATAGACAGATTTTCAGAATAATCACACACCCTGCTAATACCATACTAATGATGCTAAAGCATTCATTTGTCTGCAATTCAAAGTGCTGCATTTTTAATATCCTGGCATCATGGATCTCTATCTACACTCATATCAAATTGAAAGTCCCCTGAGCCAAGTAATTCCTGCTGCTGAAGATGCTGTCTAAATACCTTAGATTATATTTACTGTGCAATGCATTAAACAATTCTGAATCACTCCCAGGGGTATCTTCCAGTTCTCTGTGTAGTTGTGCTCTCCAGCAGCTCCTGGGCTGCAGCCAGGTGTTACTTTGAGAAAGCTCTGATTGAAGCCCCCAAATACCTTGCTTAAATAAGAGCTATAGGATGTATGTTGGTCTCAGTATTTTTTCAGATAATCCTTTCCAGACTGGATTTACATTTGTGTTTTCCATTAGGCTGTACAGCTGCAACTGCTTCCTCTCTAACTGCAAGTATTTTGATGTGTGGTCTCTCCCCATATTGTCTAAGTAAAGCACTGAGGTGCTTGATCTTGCCAGCACAGAGCAGGGCAGGAAAGGGGACTGAGACTGTCAGGGATCTTCTGAACAGTAAGGAAGGAAAAAGAGCCTCAGGTGCCAACAAGGGTCCTCGTTTTTAATTATTGTAAGGGTCAGACAATAGTTCAGCATGCATTAAAACATCCTCTTGAGAGCCCTGCATGATGGAGGTCTTGCAGTCCTTCACTGACACCACCTGCCACCCAGGCCTGTAGTGGATGTCTTGTGTTGGCACAGGGGCTTCACACCCACCACTGGTGCTTCATGGCTGTGGAGGTTTCAGACATAGCAACTCCAGAGTTTTTTACTTGTGCATACGTGTGTGTATACACTGTGTAGAAGGTATTTTCTCTGCACTCTGGTAAGAGAGATGAGAGGCTCAAAACTCTGTTTTTATGTACTACATGCTTGCTCTGTTACCCTTTTCTAAGCATCTGCTTGGCTGCCTAGAGGGGAGGAGTTTGTTGTACAGGATAAGTTTCTAGTGTGTCTTCCAACCCCAGCTGAGGACAAGTTGAATATCATACCAACAAAAACAAATACTACACTTGATCCCAGCCTAAAGGCACTGATGTGGAGGCAGGATATTGGACTAAAATTGGGGTTGGCTTTTTTTCAGCTGTTCCTATGGTATGGTGTAATCCAACAGTGACTTGGTGGATGGGGTAGGGATTATAATCAGCACCTGCTGTTTTGGGGGGCAGGATGGCCTGTTTTGGCAAATGCAGCAGTGAGGGGTAGAGCAGGGGAACAGAAAAAGCATGTCTACACATCATGGTTGAGATTTTATTTCCTACAAGATTTAGGGGCTTCTGCTGAGTTTATTCCAGATTCATATCTAAATGCTTGGTTTGCTTTGAAGGTTTCAAACCAACTTCCATTTCTGAGTCATGCTTGTTTTAAAGCCTTGGTTCTCTTTAGAGGCTAATGTGCACATGCCATTCCTTGACATTTTTAGCACTGTATGATAAAGAAACTAGTATAATCCACATGGAGGCAGTGGAAAGCTTTGTGTCCTTTGTCTCAGTTTCTCTTTCTTCTAGCAGTCTGGACAAAGAAGTGGGAAGATGAGGGCAAGACAGCACTTCAAGCTTTTTTCTGAAGAAAAAGGTAGACCAGTATAGTTTGGGGATTTTAAAAAAGTTGATATGCAAAAAAATCAAATAGGCATTTCATTTAATATAAAATAAAAATGCTCAGCTATTCTTGTATGCTGTCTTCCAGTCTTCAGTAATAAGTGATCTACACAGCTCTTATTATTCAATGACATTTGGAAAAGGTATGGAATAGCAGAGGAAAATAAAAAGAACTGATTCATAAAACAGATACTCTCTAAAGTGCCCATGACTTTTAAAAAAATGTCATTCGGAAACAATATAATGATACTTTGGAATGCCTCTTTTTTTTTTTTTTTTTTTTTGGTGGTGGCTTGGCTGAATCTGTAGAGTACTGTCAGCAAGTGTTTGGGTGTCTAATGGAAGGGAGAGCAAGGGGCCTGAGCAACACAGCATGGCCCAGGAGCCAGCAAGCCCTTAATCCACACCCAAGCAGGTCTAGTCTTACTGCAGCTTCAGTGATGGTTGATCAGCTGAGCTGGCCAATGCAGAGCTGGCTCATGGTTCCAGCAGCATAGGTCGAGTAGGTGCTCAGCAGTGTGGTGCAGGCTGGCACTAATGCCACCTGCCAATAGGCAGGAGCCATGTGCTGGTGATAAATTGGAGCAACTGGGCAAACTTGGGTCTGTCAATACTTGTCTGCAGATATTGTGTTGACTGCCCATGCCTCCCTTTGCTTTTAGCTTGAGCTTTTAGCATCCTCTGCTCCTGAGGGGAAGGCATGAAGAAGAGGGGGGGCTTCATTAGCAAACACCCATAAAGTTTTTGGTGGCATGAGTCATCTTACTGTGTTACCTCCTCTGCTCTGGTGCTCAGTGCCATCCTTGAAGTCTGCTCCTGCTTGGATGCATGCCCAGAGTATGGCCATTTTTCTTGTCTCTCCAAGAAATGAAAGTACTTTGTAGCCTGTGGATTAAGCAGGGAGGTGAAGATGGATGTGATCTATGAACTTTGTTGTTTGCTTTCTTTTACTTTTTACCTTTTACCTGTGGCAGAGATGGATGGTTGTCTCTGTACCTCTTGCTGTTGTTTATATAGACACTTAATGCAGCCTCAAAATGGGCCACTGCCAGGAGGGGTACTTTTTCCTCCCTTCCTTAGATATTCTTTCCTCTAGAAGGAGCTGCATGGTGAACCTGATGAGGGAATCTGTCCAGCTAAAAATAACAATTCTTTATATTCTGTGAGATAAATCCCCCAGTCAAGCGCACCACAAGCTGCACAGACCCTAGTACTGATCTGGTGGGGCTGTTCTTACCTTGCCTTCTACTGTGTCATTCATCACAGCCTTGATATTTGCTATGTTCAAGTAACTGCAATCTAGTTTGAGCTATTTCACCATGAAATAAAGAGCAGACAGACATTCTCCATTTTAGCAGGTGACAATGCATATGTGAAATATAATGTGGAGTCATTTAGGTATTTACAACAGATCCAAAGCAGTTGAAGGAGCCCTACTATTTGGCCCTTTCACTGTGTAAGGTCTGAATTAAATGTGCTTTCTTACATAGGTCTTACCGCATGTTTTTATCGAGTCTGGAGCTACACATCTGCATTAGACCAATGCATTTTGTCATAGCAGGATTGACTGGTGACAGACATCTGTCCTGAACAGCTGGATGCATCTAATACCATCTATCTTTCATGTGTGCAATCTGCCAGCAGATAACCCCTTAAAAATTACTAGGGACTGGAAAAGATCCTTTGGGTAACATGCATACTCAAAAACATACACGAGCACATGCACAAATCAGAGGTGGGCTTGGGTGCATAGGATTGGGGATGCAGAGGTTATGGAGTAAAAGCAGCAAGCAAAGGAAGATCTGTGTCTGGGAAGCTCTCTCTCAAGGTGTGTCTCTGTGGTAAATTTCCCTTTATTTTTTCCCAGTCCTGTGTAACTCACAGTGCTTCTAAAGCACAGGTTGTTTTTTGTTTCTGCAGACAACCCCTTCATGATGTGAGTGAAGACACAGTGCCAGTTCTTCTTACGTGTTGTACATTTTATGTGACTATAAAAATAAAAATTGATGCTCCTTGCTGCTTACCATCTACATTTTTTCCTGTCCTGTCTGCTCTGAGCAGTCATAAAAAGGTTACTTGTGCTGTAGCAGGGATTTAAGATCAAGGATTTTATTAGCTTGCAGGAAGGCTCTTCCTTCCTGTCTGCATCCAGACCAGATAATTTCTCTTCTGTTAGCAGCAGGATCAAGCCCTGAAAACCAAGAGAAGACGCTTCCTTTGACCTAAATGGTGCAAGGCCAAGCTTTTAGGCTCCTGTTTTGTGTGTCAAAGACTATTACTGTCATAGGAAGCATAAGCTGCAGTAGCTTTCCTGCATAGTAACAGAAGACTGCTTCTAAAAATTCCTCTACAGAGTGTTTTTGCAGAGCCACCTCGCCAGGGTTCTCAGTCTGTTTTCATATGGAGATTAATAACAAATTGTTTGGCTAATATACTGCTCCCTGCTATCTCTGAAATGTGACCATTTCTTTTCCTCCCCTCCCATGGACAGTTATTAGATTCCTGTCTGCCCCTGTGCTCTCATGTGGGAGACATCACTACTGCAAGATGCTCAGCAATTGCCATGCTGCAGCTCCACAGCAAGGCTTTTAAGGGGTGAAGACTTTGGTGTGTGCTGAAAGAACTGGTGCTGTGGACAGCTGTGTAGTGCTGAGTGCTGGCCTTGTTCTTACAGGTTGTAAAGAAAAGGAAGAGAGCAAAAATAAGCTTTGTGTACGGCACTGTGATTTCTGCAAGAGTCCATTTCTTGTCTGGAACTGCAGAGAAAATATTCCCAGGAAAAACAGGAGTGGGGCTTGAATCTGCTCTACTCACCAGCACTGCTGCAGGATGTAGGGTTGCTGGTGGTATTTCAAAGTGTTCAGAAGCTCTGGACCAGCTGGCAGAGGGTATTCCAGCTGCTTCACTTGGAAAGAGATGAGAAAAGAATAAACATGTGCTGTGAAAACAGGCTTAAGATCAAGAGGGATCTTTGTGATCTTCAATCTGACTGCTCCCTAATACAAACCAAAGGACTGTCCACACAAGGACCTCTTCTGGTCAAGTACAGGTGACCAAACTGCTGCCAAGATAGCCAGTCCAGATTTGGAAGTTTCCAGTTCTGGTATATCAGTCATCCAGTGATGTATAGCAAGTGACACCTACCTGCCTGTTTAAAACACCTACCTAATGTCAGCCCTGTATTTGTATCTTTCAGCTTTTTAGCTTGCTACATCCTTGTCTGCTGGATCAGAGGGATCTCTTTGATGGTTTTGTTTTTGATGTAGACAGACTGACATCAAATTTTACCTTCTTGTGCCTTAAACAGAATAATGTGGGCTCCTTCCTTACCCAGGGGCTCTGTCTCAGCCACAGCAACAGTGCTTTTTAGGGGCTTATCCGGCATTGTCCTTTTATGAGCAAGATAAACTGAGCTGCCACCCTTTTTGTAACCCTGCTTTGTAGGTGTTTCTAGTCCTGGTCATAATTCACTGTGTGGATAGCTGCTGTAGTAAGGGTGGGAATGTCATGCATAGCAAAATAACTCAGGGCTCATAGACATCTTCTGGTCATTAATCATCATTCTGCCTGACTGTGAGCACAAGAACAGAACACAGGTTTCCCAGTGCCTATCTGTGACAGAGTCAGTAGTAACATAACCTTGCTCCTCCTCACATAGTCAAGGCTGACATAGTCCTTTAGGCTTTGGCATCGCGCTGAGGACTGACGTCAGCTTATCATCCACTGTTAATTTAAGCAAGGCCACAGCTGGATCAGCGTGAAGGGAAAAAACCAGCCCAACCACAAATCTTTTCTTTGTGTTATTTTTAACTGTTACTTCCAAGTCATCCCCTTCTCAAATCAGTAGGGACTGAGCATGGAACTACAGCCAAGAACTTCGGGAATCTTAATTACAAATCAACTTCTGTGTCTCCAGACTTTTAGTAGATTATCCCAGAAATGAGACTTAGTTTCTCTGTGTTTCCAGGCCTATTTTCGTCACTTCTGGGAGCAGAATCTCACTGTTGTCCCAGGGGCTCATTAGGCTCAATCAGGTGATCTTAGAATTTCATAGATGCAAAACGTGAAGTTTTACTGCTGATTTTTAGAGAGAAATGTTAGATCCTATTGTACCTCATGGATGAATTTACTACAAAGAGTGAGTTTATTCCATAGCATAAATTCATTCCATTTACCCATAAAGGCATTTTAAAAAAAACCTGAATGAAAGCTTACTTGAATTTGTTTTCTCAGTGTATCTGCTAATTTAGACATACATTTTTGCACAGCAGGTGAGATAGCAATCTAAAGTCTGTTGCCAGCCCTGCTGCAGAGTTAACAAAGACATTCTCTGCCCAGTGATTCAGAAGCAGTCCAACTTCTGGGGTGTGCCAAATCTTGGGGTGTCTTTAATTCCATTTTATATGTCTTCGGATCATCAGGGAAGATTTATTTTCTATAATGCAAAAACAAAAATCTGAATTATTGAGTTCTTCAAAGCCCCATAGAGCCAACTGGTCACATTCTTAGGTGTTAAAGGGATACAATTAAAAGTTTTGTGTGGGGTGTGTAAGTGTGAGTGTAAGAGGCATAAATGGTTGATCTAACATTCTGCACAAAATTTCAAATCAGACCAGCAAAATCTTAGGTCTGTGGAAAGACCAGGACCATGCTGTCAAATCTAAAAATGCTCAACTTTTTTCTAGCATCTGTTCAAGTAAGACAATTTCCCCAGCAATGCATGAACTATAAATTATGATAGCTGTGTTTCTTAGTTTCCTGTTAACGATATGACTAGGTTACTAGGTAGAAGCTTAATTATTGGTCACATGCATTCTTTTAAATACAAATGTTTATGTTAATGTTCAACAGAGTTTGTCAGAGTTGTTAAAAGCATTATTCAGTATATTCAGATTTGTACCTAAATACTTCATGAATACTCAGCACAGTCAGTTTCTTACATGTTATGAAATCTGAGAACCATTAATCCCACATCTTCCATATTCATGGAACAGGATTTGTCTGCCTCAATGCATGTTTAATTATCTGGATTTTACTTAGGCAGCTTTCCCACAGATAACAGTTTCACTTTATATTGCTGTTAATTTTACTGAATGAGGAGCAAAAAATGGAGTCCTCATATTTGAAGAGAGATGTGTGAAGATTTTTGTTGTTTTCCCTGTGCAATCAAGAGACTACTGTGGTTCCCAATCTCCTCCCTAGCAAAGTAATTTTAATGCTAAGTTTGCTTTAAATCCATTGTATATGGTGGGGGTTTTCCCATGTTTGGCAACACTAAATATTGCAAAATTGTTAAGGTTTTAAATATCATTCATTTTGACATATTTTGATTATTTTTTTTAATAACCTTGCAGTGGTCAGTAAAGAAGATGCTCAAAATGAGAAAGGTTGGCACAAGTATAGCTGTTGTAATGTCAGACAAGTGCAGTGTTCCTGTTGCAGTTGCCTCTAATCTAGTCCCTTAAATCAGTCAACTTCTTTTTTATTTATGGTTTCAGTCCTTTATTCTCATGCATTCAGAACAAAACTATTGTCTTCTGTTTGTTTCCAGCATGGCAGAGGAATGTTAAATTCATCCAATAAGCTGTGCTTCTTTAATCTCTTCTTATAAATGTTAATACTATTTCCTTTTCCAGTAGCTTTGGTTCATTATATTTAAAATTGGATCCTGAGAATCAAGATTAAATTAGATACCACAAAAATTCTATGCTATGAAATTGATGTTCAGGATAGTAATAAGGATCTTCAGATGATATTTAAACCAGTTGGAAGTAACCCTTTTAAAGAAAATTCTGTCATTTTTTTCTGCTTGGTAAGAAAAGGATACTTTTTCAGCCGTCTCTCTCATTTTAGGCTGGGAATAGAGTGCATAGTTCGGATGTCAGCGGTGGGACATCTTACCAAAACAAAGTATCCATGGGACCGTTGTCTAATCAATGACATCTAAGCGCGGGATTGGTGCTGCTGGATTGGAAACAGGTGCTACAGGATGCCAAGTGAAGTGCTTGAGAGCAGCAGCGGGATGGAGGAGACAGTGCAGAAAGACAGCAAGTCTGGAGGACAGAGCCCTCGCTGTGGCACGATGAGAAGAGGTGTGGCAACCACTGTCACCTTTGATGGGGAAGCCACTATGGACCGGAGGAAAAAGAAGAAAAAAGAGCCCCGTCCTGAGTCAATAATAGTGTATCGATCAGAGAGTGACAATAAGGTGGAAGAAGAACAGGCAGATGAAGAAGGAGGGGAGAGGAGCTCTGAGGAAGGCTCCAAATTCCTGGGTCAGTCTACAGCGGATGGTATGTATCCCTGGGAACATCCATTTCCCATAAACATGTTTTGGTGCTATCTTGCTTTAAGGTCAAATGGAAGTGACAGTGGGACCAACCCTCTCCAAGACTGCAGGCAAAGAGGGTTTGAGTTCGTACATGAAAATGTTCTAAAACAAAAAGCATGACAGGTTGATTGGGGATCTCTCCTGCAGTTCTTTGCAGAGTTTGGTTGTTACCACACTGTTAGTTTTAAATGTATGTGCTGGTTGGATTTGATCCAGAAAAGTGCTATGTGTGCTTTAAGCAAATGATGCTGTGATCAAGCTGCTGTCCATGCCTGAATAACTGCCTATTAAGTGAAAGGATGAAAGCAGATGGATTTAATGTCTCTATCTGTGACAGGGGTTTTTTACTCATTGTGTAGGAGTTGCTTTTTATTTGCATACTCTCAGCACAGCTTCCTCTTGAAGACTGATTATTTGGCAAGGTCATCATGGGGCACCGTGGAGTCACTTTCACTGCTGATGTCTGTCCTGGTCAGCCTTGCAGGGAAGAAGTGTGGAAGGCAGGTCCTATGACTAATACTCTTGTGAGTCAGCAGTGCAGGCTGAAAGGGTCTGAAATGGGAATGCAAGCTCCTGGTCCATCAGACACACTAGAGTACCCCCTGATCCCAACCCCTATCCTCATGCCTTATCTTCTGCCTTCCTTTTGCAGATCACTTCAAACTGCTCAGCATGTTTTTAAGAGTTTCTGAACACCTCCTTCTAAACTAGTCAGAATTAAGACCAGGAGAAAACACATTTTAGCTCCATGGAAGAGTTTATAGCCAGTATCACTGCAGGGACCATTCTATACCAATGTCACTTGAAAGCTAAGACAGTCCATTTGTAACTTCAACACATATAGCAGCACTGTCTGGTGCCTTTATTGATCTCTTAAAATGCAAATAGAATTATATGACAGTTTGTTTTTTCTAAACTTCAAAAATTACTTTGAATTGAGATACAGTGCAAATGTAAAGTGAAATATTAGCTATTCAGGTATAACTGCATGAGTGGATGTGCTTATTCCAGAAGAAGAGTCTCAGTCACGTATATTTAATTCATCCCAAGTGTCCATGCTGTTCAAGAAAAAATCCATGAGGGAAACAGAGTAAACAGGCATACGATTTTTGGTTCTGTTAGTCTGTCTTTTTTCATTCTCATATATTCCTTCAGCACTTTCCCTTCACATATTGTCTCTAGTGGAGACGCTGGAGTCTTCTCCCTTGTGATTTCTGTCATCTGGAATGCCTGTCTACTCCCTCATTAGCTCTTCTTCCATTTTTCTCTGTGATAATTTTCTTCACACTGCATTACTTCTTGCCTTCCATCTTTTTTTATTTTATCTTAACTATAACTCCTTCTGCACTATCTGTCTTTGGGGTCTTGGAGGATTTATACAAAATATATTGTACAGAAAATAAATCTAATGTAGATGAATTTCTCTGTGCTGTAGGTGTCTGGAACATGCCTTTAGACAGCCGATATGTCACCTTGACAGGAACAATCACCAGAGGAAAGAAGAAGGGTCAGATGGTGGACATCCATGTCACACTGACAGACAAAGAGCTGCAGGAACTGGCTAAGTCAAAGGAACCTCCTAAAGAGGACATACCTGAGAACAAGAAAAAATGTAATGTGGGGTTGGACAGAGGACCCCACATTGTCCTCTGGACTATCATCTGCCTCCCCATCATTTTTGTAGTGTCCTTTGTGGTTTCTTTCTACTACGGAACCATTACATGGTACAACATCTTCTTGGTGTACAATGAAGAGAGGACCTTCTGGCACAAAATCACCTTTTGTCCCTTTTTGATTATCTTCTACCCAATTATAATTATGGTTGTTTCTTTTTCCCTAGGCCTATATTCAGCTGTGGTCCAGGTAGCATGGTCCTTTGGGTACTGGTGGCATGCAGTCAGGGATATGGAGAAGGGCTTCTGTGGCTGGCTCTGCAGCAAGCTGGGCTTGGAAGATTGTTCTCCGTACAGCATTGTTGAGCTGCTAGATTCTGACAATATCTCAGGTAGTCTCTCTGGCAAGAGCTCTGCACAGGGTGTTGAGACCTCAGCAGTCTGAGCCTTTGTCCTGGCTATTTTGGTCATATGTGAGTGGTTTTCACATAGAAAATAACATGATTTTTAAAAAAACAATATATGTATATATTTAAACATGTACTTAATAAAATACTGGGCTGAGAGTACTCTTTAAGTGTCACAGAATGCAGGAATGCTAGCTCCATGTGTTCTGGGTGGGGAGGTGCATGGCTCTCCAAGGATTTGTCATCTGTTGTAGCTAATTACAGCTTCTGGAAATGGTAAGAAAATCCAAGTCTGAGGGGCTCAGGCTGTTTGTTGAGTGGCAGAGATGCATGATGCAAAGTCCACTTCCATCATGTGAGGCTTTAGTTTTCAGAAACAGGGCATAACAGTGACCTGCTGACCCAGTGAAAGGAAGTCTCTGGTGGATAAACTTCAGGAGATAGGAGGCACTTCAGAGCTGAAGGCTGAATTGCAAAATGTGTGATGTTCCTGCAGTTTTCCTAGAAAGAGTCCTTTTCTAGTTCTTCCAGCAAGTGCAGCTCACTTAAATAGACTGACTGCTTAGACACTGTCAGAGTTTGACAAACAGACCACTGGAATAGTTATGCCCAGCCATTCACTAGGAGAGGAAAGTACAGCTACCACCAAAGGTGTGTGAGCTCTATGCTGACCTGAAACACCCCCATCACCCGAGGAAAGAGTTGCTTGCTTTGTAATGCAATGAATGGGAACCTGATGGGCCCATCACCAAGCTCCTTCAGGTAGCTGTAGGTGCATAGATGGGTGTTTGGGGTGTACCTGCATTCCATGTCTTGATATAGGAAGGAATTAGCTGTGGGAGTTGTATGCAGTGGACAGTGCAAACAGTTGCATTTTAGGGAAGAAACATCTGCTCTGAGGAAGGGTGATCAGTTTGCATCTCGCTGCAGTGCAGGTGAGGACTGGTGGCATGTGGACTTAGGGAGGTGGAGTTGAAGGTGCTCAGGATGGGCAGGTCTCACTGAAACGATTCATTCTGGTTTTCAAGTTGCTCTTATGGAAGGGCTCTTGGGCCTCCCCTTTCAGCATGGGGGGAGTCCAGAAGCCTGTGTATATTAGTGCCTCAGCTCTGGAAATCTGTGTCCCCTTCTCCCCCCCCCTTCCTGGTTAATAATGTGGAAGAGCAATGGAACATACATCCTTCTCCTCTCAAGTCTCATTTTCATAAAGGGTTTCCCTTCTTTTGGGACTTTGCATGTCATAATGGGCTCCCTATGGAGCTGAGGAGGCCACCATAGGCTGGAGAAATTTTAATTGTGCCTTTAAAAAAGTGACCAGCAGAAAAGTTCTTTTTTCTGCATTGACTCTTGGGGTTTTGACCTATAAAAGGGCACAAGAAAAACAAGAGAAGTATAATGGATTCTAATGGAGACTGAGTTACACGTCTGAAACATGATTAATTCTCTGAGCGCTGTAGTTCAGTCGGTGCTGCTGGAAAGTCTGAGCCTCAACCCAGAGGAACCCACCATCTGCATGCATGTAGGTAGGTAAGTCATGGTGTGCAGTCTGTCAGCTGCACAGTCACTCATGTCTGTGTAGGTGTTTCACTTCCCCGGTCTCCCTACCAGCTTTAGGATGGTAAAAAGAGGCATTCAGAAGCTGGATTTCACAGGAACTAATGTTTTGTGTTGCATTTTCCTCAAGACTACAGTGACTGTCCTGGTTAGAACATCTGAGAACTGGTGATCTATAAATAAGTCCATCCAATCCTCTAGGTCTGACACTGAGAAATAAATAGCCCCTGCTGCATCCTTGGTTCCTGGAAGGTGCAGTCAAAGGACCCTCTTAGCACTGGCTGGAATATTAACAGTGTGAATGATGTACAAGCCAAATATCAAGAGCAGGCTTGGCCCCACACTTTACTGACAAAGCAGAGGTGCTCCCTGGCACAGGTACAGCCAGGCTGTATTTGCTTCTTCCTGCTTTAAGTTTTTACTGGTGAAGTCTTTTAAGACAATGACCAAATTCCAGCAAAAAAAAAAAAATTAGACCCTAACCTGTGCATCAATGTCAGGTAAGTCAAGTGGGGTTCAAAGAGGCTGACATATGCCTGGGACTGGTTCAAGCAGTGAAATGCCTTTCACAGGTCTGTTGCAATCAGGCAAGTTGATACACCTCTAAATTACCAGAGACGCTGGGAATAAGTGGTGGCAGTGCTGGCAGCCTGTAGTGACCCAGTGCAGCCACTCTGCTTAATACTGCTCCACACGGAAATCACAGGCTGCCACATGGCTGGAGGGTGGGAAGAAGTGATGCTTAACAAGCTTTTAGGAGAAGGAAGTTCTACTGGCAAGTGTTCTCACGCTTTGCCTGAAGGGAGAGTGCTGGCATGAAAGGAGTGGATTGTGTATCTTGGCCCCAGTGTGCAGCAAACAAGTTTGGGGAAAGGATGGCTGGCAAGTGTGCATTGCTGCAGAGGGAGAAAACCCAATTCAGCTGTCACTGCCAAACAGCAGCTGTTCATGGCTAGATGAAAGGCTGGGGTCAGTAGCACAAAGAGCCTTCAGCTTACAGAGGGCTTGAATGATAAATACTAGCTCATTATGAAATACAACCATGTGAAATGTCGGCTGAGCTGCAGGCTTTGCATTCAGGACTGCAAAAAGCCTGATGGGGTGGAGACAAAACCAGATCTGTGCCTCTTACTGCTATGAAGACACAAAGGAGCATCAGAGGAGTCATAGTACCCTCCCTCTGCCATAGCAGCGGTGCTTCTGGGTTTGGAGTTCACTTTTTGGGGAATATACTGGAACAATCCACCATGTGTTTTCTACTTCTTTATACCAAGCTTGCCTTGTCTCCTGCTAAAGTTAAGGTATTCTGCCATTAATCTTAGTGGGGTCTGTTTTAAGCTTGGCAGTAGTTCTGGTGCTGTTTGTAAAAGTTTGATTCAAACTTTTCTCTAAACACTTCTGGATAGCTTTCTCTCTTGCCCATCTTGTAGCAGTTTCCCTGCTGCAAAATATATGATTATCAATTGTTGTAATAGAAAAAAGCACAAGTTTTTGTCTTGTTTTACCCCACTTTCAGAAACTCATAAGTATTTTCTGCTTATGTGCCACTGTCAAACTGCAGAGAATTCTAGTTATTCTGATTATTGAGTGTGTTTCTGGCTGCTCTAGTCTGGATTTTTTTTTTTTAAAGTAAAGATAATATGTGCTTGCTGATTGTTATTTTTAGTTGCGTTCCCTTTTCCCATCCTTGCTGGCCTGGGTGGAGAATAAAGATCTATGTGGCTTTACAAGAGTGTTGCTCTCATGCTTCTGCTTGAATTTGTGTTAAAAACTGTATTGTGGGATGGACACAGTCATTCTACACTGATAATTAGAATTCGTTCTGTTTGTAGATCACTTTAAACTGTGTCTGAAATGGGTCTTGATTCTATCTCTTGGTAACCAGTACTTAGCTGGAATTGTCATATCTTTGGGTTCTGGGTTCTTAGTTTTTACTTTGTAGTGCACAAATGAAAAAATTTGATGTAATTTCACTCATTAGGTACCTGTTTAGGTTTAGCCACAAGGATCTACAGGGAGGGACACAATTCTATACCAAAATAGGAAGAACTTTTAACTACAAATACGCTTTGTGTGTCTTGGAGCTGCTATTTACAGCTATGATGGGAAGATTTCTTACAATTCCTGAGTACTGCAGGCATATCTCTGATAAGTCAGAGAATCCACCAGTAGAGTTCTTCAAGGTGTGAAAATATTAAACGCCACCCTTGGTGCTCTCACACAGAGTCTGATTACAGTCCTACCCTCCTGCTAGCACAGGGAAAACACATATTTCAAATATTTCTTCTAAGGAGACATGGGTCTTTTGAAAACCCAAATGAAATTCTTACCTGAGGACTAGCACAGCTTCAGTGTAACAGCTCCTTGAGCCAAAACATTACCTGCAGATGACTTCCTCAAACTGGCAGTGCAATGTCCAGTGGAACAGCTGGAAATAGCAGGAAGGTGCTTTTGGTTTGATGTCTGCTTAAAACACTGCTAAAGGAACAGAATTCTCTGTGTGGTGGATGTTGAGAACTTTCTGCCTCCAGTGAAGAAAACAGTGAAGGACATTCAGTTTTCTAGTGTGGCAGAGTGAGATGTAGGTATTAGGTCCAGAGAATTAGCTCATTAGCCTTTGTAGTTCTCACCTCTGAGGTACAAGGGAATAATTTTATTATATAATGGTTAGCAGTTTGACAGACTCTATTGAATCCCTTTGCACCAGGCAAATCACGCCTGTATGACTGCACCATGTACCTCATCAGGGGATGAGCTGTTAATTCTGCCTGCTGTCTTACCCGTCCCATTCAGTGTCTTTGGTGATTGAAACAATCACAGAATGACATGTGTTTTTATCCCTTTAATTCACCCTTCTAATCCCTCAGGGCAGTGCTTTGAATCCTAAGGCCAAGACCCTGCAATTCCTCACTAAGATCATCACCAGAGGCTGCTCCAGGAATCCACATAACCACCCCCATGAGTACCTTGGAAGCTGCAACCACTATTTAAGCCACTCCAGTGTGCTTTTGCACATTGAAGTATGCAACTACACCAGCATTACAGAGAGAAAATAAGGACGCAGAGCCTAAATTCCTATTCTGTGATGGACACAATTTTGCTCAATATTCATGCAAGCCTTTTTTGTCCCAGGCAGTAAATTATCTGTCAGACCAGTGCCCTTCCTACTTCTTTCCAAACACTTGGCAATGTGGAGGCAGTTGGATTAATGTGCTTTCATTTCTGAGTAGATTAGTCCATGCACATTTATTCCCTGCATGGAAATAGGAACTCACAAAAAAAAAAAAAAAAAAAACAAAAAAAAAAAAAAAAAAAAAAAAAAAAAGAGAGGTTGATGCAAATTCAGGAGGCTAATCCACTTGGAAACACAACTTTTCAATTAATTTGGTGAATTAGAAGGGACATCATGTTTGCTTGTCTTAACTACTAAAGCATGATTTCTCTTCCAACAGGCAGCCACTTAATGATGAGAGAGGGTTTGTGGTTGTTTAACCCAGGTAAATTGGCTGGGGGTTCAAAGAGCCCTCTAAACATCCTTTCACATAACAGGTGAAGTGTGACTGTTCTGCAAACAAGCAGCCCAGAGAAACGAGGCTTGAGGCTCTCCCATGAATCTCCCTTGGTCACCTCCTTACATTAACTTTCAGTTTTCCTAATTTTATATCATTACACGGTAGCTGAAGTCTGTCAGAATGCATTAAAATAAAGAGAATGCCTGAGTCAGGCCAATAATGCATTTTTCCTTGTGTTAAAAAAATGCCCTCGCTTTTAGTGTGCTAAAACATAAACCCTTGCCCCTAGAATACAGCAGCTAAATTCCACTGTGGTTTACATCCACTGAAATTAGATACACAGTGGATGAGAATGCTTTAAAATACAAATCTTAGACGTGATCTTCCTGTCTCAGGGCTGTTTATCTCAGCCATTTCTTCCAACTGGAAATAACTTTCCAAGATCACAAAGGATGACTACTGAATTCAATAGTATGCTCTGCCTGCAAACAGGGTTAAAAACCGCCTCCCAGGCAACATGTTCCCTATGGGCTTGGTTTATTACAAGTTCCTCCATCAGTAATGTATATTAAGACCCATATATTTGAAGGTGCCTTTGACTATCTTTATATGTATGCTAAATGCTTTCTGCTCCTACAGTGATAAGGTAAGGAAATCAATTATTTCTACTACAAAATAACAGCAAACTGGCTCATTGGGATATAACACAAATACAGCTTAATTTATTCTAGCCTGATTATCTGAATCACCTGCACTTGCAATCTGAACAACCCCAAGTATCATAAATAAACTGAATGGCTTTTACAGTGTCAGTGTAATGAATCCAACAGCTATTGGGATAGTCAATCTAAGGAGAGCATGCCTCTTATTGAGTCTTTCTTTATAAAATATATTAGTTTTTCTAAAGTATGGAAGTGTCAGCTTCTAATGATGTACTAAAATATATTTGTAGCAAGATGCCCTTATAATTATAGGCAATTACTAGACTATCATTCCATCATAATGGAGATTTTCCATAACACTTTAACCATGTAAAAGTTGCATGCAGAATTAATAAATACAAGCAATTTTAACCTTCATTAATTTATTCAAATGAGCTCCTTTGTGACTTAAGAAAGGAACAGAAATAATTCCTAGTATCTGCATGTAGTAAAGGAAAAATTGAACTATTTGATTTAATGAGCAGTATCTTCCCAGGCACACACAGTGTCATTGCTAAATGACATCTCCATTCTCCCCAAATATGTGTTGGTGGAGCTACTTTCAGTGACTCAAAGTGATAATAACACTGGCTTCTCTCTAATGTGATTAAACACCACTGAAGCGATGAACTCTAATATTGAAGCAGGCTCTAAGGCAAAAGTTTCATGGCATGGTGGTGACTTCAGCCAGCCCCATAATTACAGCAGGATTGCTCTGAGGCTCCAATTCCACCCTAAAATCAAGTCTCTTTAGATGGCTAAATTTACCACTTGTTTCAATAGAAAGTTATAAAAATTTTAATGTCTGCCTTGAATGTCTAGGACAAAAAAACTGCAGAAATCATTGTCATCTTGATGACTCCTTTCTCCTCCAAGGAATTCCTACCAGAAAATAACTGACAGAGAAAACTTGAAATTATTATTCCCCTGCCTCTACATCTGACACTGTCATGTATCTGTTAGTGTCATGGGTTAGCATCAATTTACACAAATAAAAACCAAATCTAATCCCTTCTTCTTTCCTCTCAAATAGCAACTCCCTCCTTCACACTGCTGCTTTGTCCCCACAGCAGTACAAACTGGGAACTCAGAAGAATTAAAAGCTTAAAAACATGAAATCCCATCCTCCATGTTGCAATGCTCCATTTTTAAAGTGCTTTAAGGTCAGTATTTCTCTAAAGATCCAAAATTTCATCCGTTCAGTCTGATTTCAGTCTGCTTCCAGGTGCAGGCAAACAGAATTTTAAAATGGGATCCTCCCTCCCAGTTTGAAAAGAGCCCTGTCTGGCTGCTGAACATTCCTCATCCCCTCCCACAGGTCAGTTGGATGGATAAGGAACAAAATCCTGTGCTGTGAGGATTGAATTGGATTATTAGCCAGCGTGTGCATGCATACATGCACGATGCTGGTGGGGGAAGGATACTAAAGGCTTATCCCTGCGCATCTGCAAAGCAAATCCTTCACACGGTGAGTTATCCTCCCTGGCTTGTCCTGAACAATCCCACTGCATGAAAGTGCTTTCCAGAGATGCTGCAAACACAGCTGGATTGCTAATGGCTGCAAACAAAGACCTACTGCACAAACAGCAGTGGCATAAGGAAAGGCTGTGCAACAAAGAGCACATGGACAACAAGAAGGACGAGATTCTGCATCTGCAATAACCCAGTCTGAAACACCAGCAGCCAATACATGACTTCTGGGACCAATGTTGGGGGTTTGCAGGGTCCTAAAATGCATTTTCCCACAGTTTCTAAGGTACTATTTATTGGTATCTACCCTGTGCTTAGAACCACTTCTTAAAACACCGGTTTTAACTTTTTCCAAACACTCTTTGATATTTGGGCTATTGCTTTCCCCAAAGCAAACATATCTTACATGATCTCTCAGGTCTTCTCCAGGAAACCAGGTGCTCTGCAGCCAGTTCAGCCCAAATATTTCTAATTATTTCAAAGCAAATCAGACCCTACACAGCTGATAATCCTATAAAATGAATAAACAAATAATTTCTTGTAATGGATTTAACAACTAATCCACAAAAGTCTGCCAGAGTTGTTTCAAATGTAGAAAAATGTATCAGGTTTTCATTCACTTAGCAAGTGGAAAATATTTCACCCCTCATGATACCAGACTGAGTGTGCCTTGCATTGTCTCCTACAGAGATCCTTTGGCTAACCCACAGATTTATAACCCATGGAGCAATGCTAAGCAGAAACTCAACTTTTTGGTGTAGGAAGAAATTTTTAAATCTAACTTCCAAGAAAGTGCAATGTAAGAGTATATGTTTTTGCTGCTGTTATTGTCTAAGTTCTGCATACCCACCTGCAGAAATTCCTCTACAGTTCGGCAGTGCTTGCTGAGTGCACGTTCCCTGATCCTGCGGGCTGCCTGGTGACTGGGATCACGTTGCCCTCCAGCGGCTGAACTGAAAAACCGGGATAAAAGCGCACTGCAGTATTCTTTTTCTGCTTTAGAAACGCATCCAAAGAGGCCTACACATCATGAATTGGCAATGGAAAATATTAAGAAGTTACATCATGCTAATTTTTAATATTAATAAAAAATTGTTCGCTCCGTCCCCCTCTCCTTGTGAGTATGCAATCTGGAACAATCTTCATCCACAGGAGTTCATGCTATTCTTTCTCTGACCTGCAAGGCTTATATAGTGGGGTATGGGAAAACATTTAATAAGAAGCCAATACAGCATTTGGTTTGTCCCTCTATTTCAAAGTGTGGCCAGATCCCATTTTCACACATCATGCAAAGCAATCTCTTGATAATACACACCACTGTAACACATAAGTACTTCACAAAAATACTTTTTTTTTTTTTTCCAATAGCATGTGACATAAATGCTGATAAACTATTATGTGACAACAAAGGCACAAGTTTTTAAAAGGTACAAAAGCCAATGAAGTCTCAGTGCCTCTCTGAGATACCTTACAGCTGTTTGTTTTTTTTAATATTCAGCATAATAAGACATTTTCTGTGTTGAAAGTGACGTTCCATTCATGAACACCTGTGAGTGCTCAGCACATACACAGATCTGACTGTATCTCAAATTTAGCACCAACAAAATGTGACTCACACAACCAGTGCTTACTGGTGTAAGTAATTTACAATCACTCAAGGGATTTGTAAATCAAATTACAGGGAACCTGCAGATCAAAACCAGAGAGTTTAATTCTTAAAATGCCATTCAATTACCATAATGAAAAGAATTTCCTTTTTCACTCTATGTCCTCCAATTTTTGTAACAAATGAGGCAAGGGTCTCCTGACTCCTTTAGTGCACAGTCCTAATTTTATTCCAGTACATATTGAAATATACTATGACATTGCAGGACAAAAAGTACCAGCTCCCGTGGTTGAAGTTGCATCACAACACAGAGATGCAAAATACTTGGTTAAGAGTGCATAAGAAACATTAATGTCAGGATTTCCTCTCACTTTGCAGCTGGACTTTTGCAGTTTTAACAATCTCATTAGAGGAATAAAATGAAATTACTTTATATTGACTCCTCCTGACAGTTACATGAGATTCAGCTGGGATTCAACCTTTGGATCCACAGCATATGCTTCTGACTTTTGAGCTAATTAAGTAATTGACAGCTTTGGAAGACTGTCCATTTACAAAGGTCATCTGCAATCAGGCAGCAACACAATTAACACCAGCAGCAAAAAAATTACTCAGGATGAACCCAGAAATGTCACAGCCTGCTTAACAGTGAAGATGTTTTCAAATCATCTGAGCCAGGTGAATTCCATCCAAGGCAAATATAAAACTGGCTAATGTAAGCTCAGGAGAAATAATGATTTCCCTCAAAAAGAAGTATTAGAGTACAAATATAAGATCTATTTTAAAAGAGGATGGTAGAGAGCAAAGACGTCAGGGAGTTGCAGCCTAATTGAACTCATGATACTGGAAAACAGCAAATAATTAAACCTTTGATCGGTGCTCAGAAGATAATAACTGAAAACTATGTTTTTTTAAAGGACAAATAATCACATACTTTTTTTGTTTGTTTTTTGAAAGAAAGATTTTCTAGATAAAAATTATTTGCTTGATTTTAATAAGGCTTTGATGCTGAGCTATGTCTAGTTGTTATTTGCAGGGCTGATCTTCTTGGACTCAGCACTGTTCTTTCATGACATGGCTGAAGACAAACTGGTCCTTATGAAATTTGGAATTGTCACTGAAGTTCAGGGGATGGTAAGCAGTGGCTGAGAAGATTAGCCCTTAAAAAACAACTATCATTTCAAATTTCATAAGTGGACTGAAATAAGAAAGAAACCAGGATTTAGCTTGTTAGACAAATGCACCATTCAGTTCATCAGCAATAGCAAACAGCATATGGAAGAGCTACTGACTGGGCAGCAATTCTGCAGGACAGTATATACACACAATGGCAAAGTGGGATTGTCAAGTGTGAGTCCATGATTATGTGGAAAAGGTAAATATCACATGGGCTAAGGGGGTTATAAACACAGTTGGCTTGTGACTTCATGTTTTTCCTCTCTGTGGCACTTGATAAGGCCTCTGCTGGTGTATAACAGCCAGTGGAATCTTTTTTTCTGCCTGAGAAATGTGTAGTCACTGCATAGTCTGGAGAAGAAAGTGACTGCATGGAGAAGAAGAGTAAACTGGAAATTCAGCAGCTGGGGTGGGGCACGGAGAGGAGGAAAAGCAATGGTGACATTCTTTTGGAATAGGAATTACGAACATGGAGCCTCAGAGTCACTCTGCTCCATGCAGAACAATTTGTGGAGCCATTTTGCTTCCTGAAGTGGTATGGGAATAGGAGTTTTGGGTGTGGTGCTTTGGAGTAGCTTCTGTATCAGCTTTAATCCACCCATTTGTCACTGTTCAGGAGTCCCTGAGCTGGAATATTGCTGGCAGGACACACCAATGTACTCTCCAAACTCACTGCCTCTCTTTACTATGTTTTTCTTTTGTGTTCTCAGGCAAGGTTGGACGGTGTGATGTAATCCTTCCTATTTAGCTTCTAATTTGCCTACTGCAGAGATTTTTGTTTCCTAATAGACTCATTTCCTTCCATTGCACGAGCTAAACTGAAAATGGACAGAGCAGGTAGACCAAGAGATGGGAACTGTAAAGCCTTCTGAAGGATATTTTAAAATTAGTTTTTATTTTATTAAAGGCACAGTTTTGTAGTGTGCTCAATGGTTGTGAGTTACAGACAGGACTTGCAGCTGCTCCTCAAAGTGAAAGACCAGTTTTGCTTTTAAGAGTTGAACCAGTGCTGGAGATCTTTTCCCTGCTGGTATATTTCACAGAAAGCCAAGGAAAGACTATGTGTTAGGCTTGCATCCCTTGGGAAAGGCCATCAAGAATCACTAAACAGGCATAATAAATGCTAGTGTTGGTCTGCACTATGGTTTTGGCATATGCTTGCAAGCAGGTGTTTGGGAAGATCTCTTGGGAGAAGAAAACTGTGTGCACTTCACGAAGCCCAATGCAGGAAGATGTTAACAGATACGCTTCCAAGCTCTTCTTTGTTTTGAGTGCCAAGTTCCCATCTACTTTGTCTTCCAGCTTGCTGCCAAGCTTGTACCAGTGGAAATACAAGGCATCACAGTGTCCTTGCTCTGCTTTGTTGGTCTCTGTAGGAAATTCAGTTCATAATTCCTAAGTTTGCAGTTAGTGCCCACTTTTATATATGAATCCAGGCAAAGAATAGGTAATGATTGCGAAGGGAAAGTTATTTTTCTGTAGCAAGTTCTACTTCATGTATCTCTTTCAATAAAACCAGATCCCATATGGCTATGGCATTCTTCTTTCCACCAGGCACTTATCCAAAGTTTTACCCTGTGGGTAAAGAGGGAGAAAGACCAAGTCATAGTGCTACTTTTACATCGAAGCCATTCACATTTGCTCAGAGATGCCATAAGCAGCTGAGTCTCAGTTATAACTCTCAGGATAATACATTCCTTCTTGTAAAAAAACCAGAGAAGCCATTTTCCTTACTGCCTTGTAAAGACATTGAAGTTAAACACAAGGCAAGCCCTTCATTGCTCCTTCCCAAGAGTGTGCTCATTTAATCCAGGCTTGTTTTTTTGCAGGGATGAAACCCCAAAAAAGGAGTAAGCAAAGCAGTAAGTGAGAACCTAACTGGAACTGAGGTCTGACTCATGGTGGTGCAAATGAGATTATACCTGATCACTCTGGATCCTGAGTCCTCTGAGATGTCACATATTTATTATTTATACCCAGAGACTGACATTCTGTAAAATGGAAATGGCCAATTAATCACAAACATCTTTTGGCAAGCTTTTACAAGCAAAGAACTTCGAATCTTCATTCAGGCTAACAAAGTTCCAGTGCCCCCAAGATGGAGTTGATTAGTCAGATCTGATGATTGCCTACAAGAGAGCTCTGTGTAAACTTGCAGAGGAAGAAGGAAATGGGGATTAAGGTTTGTTTCAGAAATGATTAGCCAGTTTTCCTTTGAATGGTGGAAACAGCTCTAAGAAAGGCTGTCAGTGTGAAGGGGGAATGATTTGGTTTATTGTTTGTGTATTTCGCCAGACAGCTAAAAGCTCCCATTTCTGTCATTCTGACAGTTAAAGGATAGGAAGATCACAGATGGAGTTTGATGGTTACAGGTGTCTAGTTTTACTCAGACTTTGTGAAGGAATGGGGTGCTGGTACACAGGCTGGGCATGAAAACCTCCTGCGAAGAAGAGGTTCCCAGTTCTAGTCTAAACTGGATTCTCTTGAGTAATGTTTACAATTACGGCTCTAGCTGTGAGAGTCTGGACCAAAGCTGGGGATTCAGCTTTTATGTCAAATCTTGGATTCATAGAAGACTACAAAGGGGGTTGTGTCAAAATTCTGTGTCAGCAGTCAGGGCAGAAAAAAAATACTGTTCATTGATTCCGATGCCTTGCAAAATGCTTCTGTGGTGGTGCCTGAACAGCCATTGCTGATGAAGTTGATCAGTTCTTGGTTCCCTGTTCTTCCCGTGTGTGTGCGCGCACATCTGTGTATCATGCATAGACTGCAAGCTGTGTTGGAAATGAGCCAGCATGGAGGGTTGCCTAGTTTTGAGCCTAAGGGAGGGCTTTTGGACTAAGATAATATCAGGAATAATAATAATAGTAAGCAGACCTGATTTTCTTGGTTGATTAATCTGAAATCTCCTTAGAGACATTCAGGAAGACAATGCACAGTTTTCTCTGGCAGTAGCTGACTGGGTGTTTTGTGGATTTTTTGTTTGGATTTGGTTTTTTGTTTTTGTTTTGTTTGTGTTTGTTGATGTTGTTGTTTTGTTTGTTTGTTTTTGTCTACTGGTTTCCCCTAAAATGTTTGTCACATTGCCAAGCTGCTCTGTTCCTTTGATATGCAAAGTGCTTTGAAGAGAGAATCTCTCAATTACCAGTATTCTCAAAGCATGGCAATGCAGTAAGGAGGGAAGGGGGATTTTTTTTCTTCAGACATCTCTCAATATAAAAATGAAACAGTTGTGTTTGCAGGGTTGTTCTTCTGGTACAAGGTCTTGGGAGTGTTTGTGTGAGATTTTCTCTTTTGTAGCTATACTAGTATTTCTGCTTTGTGCTCTGTTTTGAGAATAATTATTGATAATAATGTGGGGTTTAGGCTATATCTAGAAGTGAAAGAACATTGGCAATGATATTCTTAAAGCATAAAGGGAAAGTGATGCAGAACAAGAAGCATTCAATGTATGTGATGAAATACTTGCTCTTCTTGTACATCTGTGATGATTTAACATCTAACAGGCACCAAGATATATGTGACAGAGCATCTATTGTACTTTTTAAAGTCAGCATGTTCTGCTTTGACCAAACAGCCTGGAAGTAGTGTGGTTCAGAAATTCTTTTAGTAATGGTGGGTGGAAATGCAGTGTCTGATGGAAACAATCTTGACCTGACGGGGATTCATGGGCAGAATGCAAGTTATGAGATGCTTCCAGCAGTGCCAGGGCCTGTCCTGGAGGCGCAGGTGGGGGACTTGCTGCTCCCTGGGACTCTGTGGGGTAAGGAGGATGCTGAGAGAGTCCTGGGGATGGGTCTGTGGGATGGGGGGATGGTTTGGGCTGGGACAGAGTTAACTTTTCTTTGTAGCAGCTTGTGCGGGGCTGTGCTTTGGGTCTGTGTTGAACACTAGGTTTGGAGCGTGGATGTTTCTGCTGCGGCTGAGCTGAGCTTGCTGAGCCAAGGCCTTTGCTGCTCTTTCCCTGCCACACTGGGGAGGAGACACAGCCAGGACAGGCGACCCAGCCCGGTCAAAGAGATGTTACAGACCATTTGAGATCGTGCCCCGTATACAAAATCGGGGGGG